>JXCR01078219.1:0-25008 GCA_002079205.1 Phalaenopsis hybrid cultivar
TACAATTTGGTCTAAAAGCACCATTTTTGTACCTCTCCTTCATCTTCTTCCTCAGATTTTTGTGATTTTGAAGTTAGAGCACACCTATTTTGGAGATTTCTTAGCGCTTTGAAGCAAAAATTACTTGATTTGATATCCTTTAGGTAAGAGCTTCACTTCTATGTAAAATTTTTTTAATTTTGACCATGTATTTTGAGCACCTTCTTGAGCTACACAAAAATCACTATTCATGGTGAAAATTTGAGAAAAATCTATGGAAAATACATGAAATTGGTAGTTTAAACTTTTAGAAGTTATGTTTAATGATTTAGAGTTGAATTTGTAATTTATTGTGAATTTTATATATTTTTTTACAAATGGTACCAAGAATAAAGGGGAGAAAAGGGAAAGACCCAATTGGATTCAAGCAAGTTTGTTAGTGTTAGAGCTGAGGATCGATACAGTGATGCACTACAATCGAGGAAGTTGGTTCTTAAGCATTGTTTTAAATTTTTGGGAGGAGCTGAAGAAGATCTGATTGCTCATCACCAGTGGAAGAGGTTCTGTTGTTTTTCTGCTGTAGCAGTGATTTCTGTGGTGCGGTGTTCTATGTGAATCTCCCTTAAGCTAAATAATGAGTCATGGTGAGGGGAAAGTCAGTACCTTTTTCATCTGAGGTCATAAACTGGTTTTATCATTTGCTCCCGATCATCTTATGTTTTTATTTGAACTATAGTCCTACTTATGAGAAGCTAGAGTAGATCATTTCATCTTTTATTGTTAAGNGAAGCTAAATAATGAGTCATGGTGAGGGGAAAGTTAGTACCTTTTTCATCTGAGGTCATAAACTGGTTTTATCATTTGCTCCCAATCATTTTATGTTTTTATTTGAACTATAGTCCTACTTATGAGAAGCTAGAGTAGATCATTTCATCTTTTATTTTTAGGAGAGGGCTTCAGAAAATTACAAATGAAAGGAGAGTTAATGTTTCCACTTCGAAGTTGGATGCCACTACAAAGGCATGACATTATTTCATTTCTGCTCGTCGATGCCTACTAATCATCTTAGTGATGTGATCCGTGATCGAGCAACTTTGAACTATTATATCCAGCAGTTCAAGTCCATCGAATTGGAGCTTTGATTTCTAATGTTATTACCAGTTCTGTCGTCGCCACTACTACTGCAAGTTTGGAATTTGTATCCTTGATCTTTTCTTTATGTGAGCAAGCTGGAGTTAGATTTGATAATTGGGAAGAGATCTTGCAACCTCTTAAGCCCATTACCAGTGTGAATGTGAAATCTTATTCACATTATTCCATTTTTGGCTGGAGAGGAGGATTTTCTAGTAGTTCTGCCGCTTTGACATCTCAAGCTTCCGCTTCACGTGCTTCTACATCACATGGTTAGATTTCTGGATGTGATTCTCAGTCAAAATTATTGGAGAGGATTTTTGTTGACCTCACTTTTGGTTGAGGTCAGTTTTTCCTCTTTAGTAGCCTATGGTCTAGCCAAAGGACTTTCCTGTTGACTATTCCTAGAAAACTAGAAAAGGAACCCTCACCATTAGAAACTCTAAATTCTTCCTTGCTCAACTTGAGTTCCACATATTGGTCCTAACCTCTAGCACTTAGTAGGTAGGGTAAATATGGGCGAGCTCAAGGTGAGTTCCCATAGGACTGCTTGCCCTTAGGGTTGACTCTGGATGTTGGTCGAGGGCTAAGGCACTCACTCTCACTCACTACACTCACTCTCACTCACAATCTCTCACATCACTAAACCCACATTTTCCTAACTTTGTTCCCTTGATCGTTTGGAAGACTCATGTAGATGGTTCCCTAAATCCACTAGCCCTAGACTAGGGTTTAGCTAAGTCCACAACATAGAGGACCCAAATGGGGATTCCTTTGGTCCATAGCTCATGTAGGGTGGTTGTAACCCAACCCTACCAAAATACCCAATTTGAACTTTCACCCTTAAACCTACCCAATTACATAAACACCCCCAAATCCCAAATTTGGTCAAAATCCTCAAATCCATCCAAAATATCCAAATTTGTTAAAAACCATTTCAAACCTTTTGAAAATACCCAAATTACCCAAAACTGCCCAAAAATGCCAAATTTACCAAAATACCCCAAAAAGTTGCCAAAATTACAAAAATATTCTTGGCACCCCAAACTTTCCCAAAACCTCCAAAATCACTCCAAATGTTTCCAAAACCCATTTGGACCCTATTTGACCAATATGATCATTTTGACTAAAACCCCAAATTGCCTTTAAAGGCCTTATTTCCCAAAATGTACCTCAAATGTCCATCAATTTTGTCCCAATCTCCACTAATTTCAATCCTAAACTTAAATTCACCTTTCATGTGACCTATTTAAACCAAATACAAGCTCAATTGGGCCATGATTTGAGCCCAATTTTGATATAGGTCAAACTCCCAATTTTGGCTACATGACTTAATCTCACCTAATTGAACCCCAAAGCCTAATCAATTTGCTACAATTTGTGTTGAAAACTCTTCATAACAGTCCTAAACATCAAACTTGACCTTCAATTGGCCTTGTTGAAGCCTCAATTTTATTTAATTTTGACCTAAGTCCAAAAATACCAATTTTGCTCCAAATTGCCCAAACCTTAAAGATCTACCAAATTGATTATCTTAGCCAAAAAATTGGCAACCAATTTAAGTTGAAAACTCTTCATGACATTCATATTGACCATTTTCAATAGTCAATTTTGACTTAGCCAAGCCTAGCCCAATCTAGACCAAAGTCTAGCCCAACATGCCCAAAGAGACCAAAATTCAAAAATCCTTCAAACCCCAATTGAACTCAAAATCATTTCAATCCTTCAGTAAAAGTCTTCATTACAATAATCTACACAACACTAATAAATCAATTGGGCTCAAGGTCCAACCCAAACTCAACCTTTAGCCACATGGACCCCTTCACCAAAAATTGACTTAATCAAGCCAAAATTGGCAAACCAAAGACCACCACAGCCACTAAGCCCTTCCTTTGGACCAGGCTAAATCACCCAAAATCCACCAAAGCATGCTATGGCCAATACATCCCCAAATTAAGGGATTTGTTCCCTTTTTAAGGCCTTAACCACAAAATCTCCTCCATCATTGATTGACATAGAAGTTAATCATCATTAGCCACCCCCTGACCATCCTGAGCCAAGAACTGACCACTCCCTTTTCAGCCAGCCACCTTGGTAGCCAAAAAATGTCCAAATCAAGAGCCACCACCCATGAATCAAACACAATCTTAACCCTAGGGGCCATCTCACAAAAATCAAACCTTATAGCTTTTTAGCCCACCACCTAGGTAGGCATTTGTACCCATGACAAGGCCCTGAGCCCCCCTCTCCGGCCATGGCTATAAAATGGTCCCTTCATGGCCAAGAGTTAGGTGCTGAAATTTTCTCAAGGAGGCCCTTATAAATTGCTTCCATAGCCTCTTTGAGATCTCCTCAGTGCAACCAAACCACTTCCTTGCCCTAATTCCCCTTATTGGAGTTCAATTTTTGAGCTCAAATCCTTGTTGGAGATAAGACAGAACTCTCCACACCTCCACAGTGCACAAAAATCAAATTAGACTCACCCACACCTTCACCTTAGTGAAGGAAGACAAGGCCCAATCAAACCCCCTCACAGAGAGACTCTATACTAAACTTTCATCAACACCCAAATTTGACCTTTCACCATAACCAGAGGTTCAATCCAAAGCCTCCTTGTACCTCCACGAAAGTTTTGAGCACCTCTAATCGAAACTTCCCTTCTAAGAGCAAAGGTAGTGAACTCCTCCACTTCCCAAGCCTATTTTCATTCTCCATTTGATTAGAGTTGAATTAATGGCATGTTTACCATATGTATGTATTCGTCTCACTTAGACTAGTCCATAGGATCAAACTTGAGGAGATTTGGCTGAGTCTAGAGGGAGATCTTAAGGTTTTAGTATGAACAGTTCTCGGGTTAGCCTATTTGGGGACAATGACCTACAATCGTTGGATCTCGAGTGTAACAAATAGAGGGCTCTGATTGCGCCAGATGGGAGCATGGTCCATAAAGTGTGGGTTGACTAAGATGGCTGTGCTGAATCAGAAGACGTCAGGTGGAGCTTCGGAGACGCCAAGGATGACGTGGCGCCGCGTGTTTAAGTAGAAAAATAGGGATTTAAATAATTTAGAAAATGCTTCCTACCTTCAAAAATTCATATCTTGATGTAGACAAATCACAAAAATAAATAAAAATATCCTAATGCTCAGTGAACAGAGAAGAACAATGTGGAAATGGTTTTAGATTTATTTGATGGATATTTTAATTTTAGTTAATTAAATAATGATTTAAGTATTTTAAATCTTCATGCATGTAAACACTTTACCATGGCTTGATATTTTGGCATGTTGTTGCCTCTATCATGGGGATATTCTTTGATTTTTTAAGTCAGAGAAGACTTCCAGATAGAGATCCATATTTTTCAAATTTGTGTCTATTATTTGCATAAATTAATCATAATAATTAGCATACTGCTTAGAAAAATCCAAGAAAATTTTGGAAGGTTTATTGTGACCAAAGAACCCTTTAAAAGATTTTTCATGAGTTAAGTCATTAAGAACACTCTTTGTTTGCACAAAACCCTAAAAAACAAAGAAAATTAAATGAGAAAAAATAAACATCTAAATGACTTGATTTTGATTCTACAGTATGGTTTAAACTTCAGATAACTCACCATATAATTTTCAAAATATTTGGAGCTCATTTGATAACTTAACTTAATTTTCTAAGTTAAATGGCATTTTTGACATTAAAATGATTTTTAATACATAAAATATAACTCAAAAAACCATAAGAATTGAGAGTTCTTTGTGATTAGATGAAATTTCTAAAAATAAAATTTTGAATAAAATAAAAACTTCATTTTTAAGCCTATTTTGAATATTTAAGTAATTAAAAATTAATAAAATCACAAAAATTAATAAAACTTATAAAAATGTTCTAAATTGTTTCCTAAGTACTTAGGAACAATTACAATATTTTTCCTAATTTTTGAAGTGAAAATATTGAATTTTAAAGATTAAAATATATTTTAAAGGCTACAAAAATTAATTTTTTCTTAATCGTTTGCTTATAAAATTCTAATAATTGAAAAAAAAATTAAAAAATGTANGGAAGTTTATAAAAATAAAATTTTGAATAAAATAAAAACTTCATTTTTAAGCCTATTTTAAATATTTAAGTAATTAAAAATTAATAAAATCACAAAAATTAATAAAACTTATAAAAATGTTCTAAATTGTTTCCTAAGTACTTAGGAACAATTACAATATTTTTCCTAATTTTTGAAGTCAAAATATTTAATTTTAAAGCTTAAAATAATTTTTAAAGGGTACAAAAATTAATTTTTTCTTAATCGTTTGCTTATAAAATTCTAATAATTGAAAAAAAAATTAAAAAATGTAAAATTTGTTTCTGTAGGTTCCTTGAACTCAGAGAGATTTAATAAAAATATTTTATAATTAATTAATGCTCCATAACTTAAAATAATTTTAGTAATTTAAATAGAACTCAAAAAAGTATGAAATTTGGCCCACTCGTTTCTTTAGTCTAAGTCCACCTCCTATAAAGCTTTCAAGAGCTTAGGCTTTGTCTTAGTCAGCTTATGGAANTCTAAGTCCACCTCCTATAAAGCTTTCAAGAGCTTAGGCTTTGTCTTAGTCAGCTTATGGAATTTTCTTTAGAAAATCCTATTCTTGCATATAAATTAATATATAAATTAAATTAAAATTTGAAATATCACATTTTCTCCTTTAATGTCTTAACTTACCCATGAGTAAGGTGGGATAAAAGTTACAAAGTCATTTGAATTAAATTTGATGAATTATGAAGTGATAGAGCCTTAGGGGCAAAAGTGTAATTTTAGAAATTTGGCCTTAATTAACACTTAGGCTTAATTCAAGAAAGGTAAATGGGCTACCTTTGATCTTAATTAACATATTTGGATGATTGAAACACAAGGGATTAAATGGTAGAAACCAATCTCACTTTTTCCAATTAAAGGATAAATTTGAAATTTCCTAGATTATTAGAATTTAGAAGTCTACCAAATTGAATGATCCGAGACTTAGGTGTATAGTTTTGGGTGTTAATAATTCAGTAATTTAATACCTCTATCTGGTTCAAGTGACATTCAAATGTTTTAATGATGAATTATTGTCATTTAAAATTTAATATCTTTAAGAATGACTAAGACACCATCAGGATTTTAAGGGCTTGGTGGTGACTTAAGCTAAATCAAATTTGGTTAAATGAATTTTAGAAAAGTGATTAAAATNCCAGATCCGGCTCTTAAGCACCGGTTAAATAGAGAAGTTTGTGCCTAAGTGCTAGAAGCCCCACGCTTAAGCACCAGTGACAGTTATTGGATGAGTAAATTCAGTTTTTTTGTGAATTTTGAAGAGGTTTTTGAAGCGCTTATTGGCTTAATAGGTAGTTACAACTACCATGGACAAAAATTATTGTCAAAGGATGCATCTCTTGGGGAAACACATCGAATCAAGAAACATTTTGAAAAGATACCAAGGCACCTTTTAGAGAATTATAAAAGAAGGAAGATTGAAACTTTGAAAGGGTTCTGAAAGTACTGGGAAAGTTTTGAAAGTTCTAAAATTGGGGAGTTATTTGGAGAGATTTTCAGGCACCACATATTTATCCTTTTTGTTTTAGTTTTATATTGACTATGTTGTAAAAGAGAAGAGATTAAAAGGAACTTCAAGAGTTTGGTGGAGGACTTGAGATAAGCTTTTATCTTTTGTTTTAGACTACTTTTGGTTTTAATTGGGACTTGTTGTTAATTTGACAATGATTTCTACTTTTAAACTAAAGTGTGGTTTTGTTTTCTCCATGGATTCTGAGTCCCTTATCTTTCTTCTTAAAATGATAAGTAATTAAGTGTTGGATGGAAGTTCTGGAGAGTATTGATCTTTAATGTNAAATGTTGGAAGAAGTTGTGATGATTTAAATCCATGTTTTTCATTTACTTCTTAACTTGGCCAATCCAAATGTTAATATTTGTTGTGAGAACATGTAAGAACTGGGCTGACATTGTCTCAGTCAACAATTGGAGAGAATCACATGAGGTTGTATGAATGAGAATGTAGTTCATATGATTGAGTGCAAATAAATAGGGAATCGCATGAGGTTGTATGAATGAGAATGTAATTCATATGATTTAGTGCAAATAAATAGGGAAATAATCAACAAAGGGTGTAGAGTTAGAGAACTTTAAGGTGACAGGTTAAAGCCCCCAACTTAGTTTATTGTTTTAGGTTCAGATACAAGATGTTAGCCCCCATGTGGAGGAAATCAAGGGAACTCTAGAGTGAGGGCTAGTATCTTCCCAGCCTAGCCGGTCTTCAGAACTATTCAAACTTTAAATTAGTCAATGTTCTTTATAGGATCTCTAGTAAGGGTAAAGAATATTATTGCTTATATTTGGCACAACACAATATGCAAACTTCCATAATAGAATTCTTATACTTATTACTAATTTATGATAAGGAGAAAGATATTTTCATATTTAGAGCTTTTCTTCTACAAAAACTCAAGTTATCTTCTTAATTTTGTTCTATTTTTGTCAAAATATTAAAATTACCAAAATTATTTAAACATTCTTTACTACGAAAATGTCTTTATTTTAAATAATTGTATTTTTTAAAATAAAAGGTTTTCCAAAAAGTGCATCATACATATCTTTTTTGTGGATTCGATATTTAGGGCTTAATCAAAAAGTCCTATATTACTTGATAACGATACGTATACTTGCTTAGTATCCCAATATATATAAATTAAAATTTAAATTCTTATTTTTCTTCAAGCTTAAGTTTTTTGTTTTGTTGCAAAATAAGGAAATATGAGTGAAAAATATAATCAGAATTATTTTTATACTGTTGCATATAAGCAGTTTCGGGATCAGACACCTTCCATCTACTAGCACCATATTTTAGTCTCCTATAGTTGGTACTACAGCTGATAATATTGATTTACATACTTCATTATTTAATGCTAATTTAACTTTGGAAAATGAGTGGCAGGTGCAGAAACATTCTAGAAAAAAGGCTAAACGTAACATTGAGCTATCTAGCCTTAATTCTAGCAATATTATACAGGAAGGCATCTATCTATCACTTTTATGGGGAACAGTTGGTCAAACCAACTAGATCTTTTAGTAGGATTGGATCACGTCATCATGTTTAATATAATGGTATGGAATATTAGGGGAGTAATGATAATCTCCAGACCTTAATAGGCTCAAAAAGCTTTGTAGGGTCCACAAATTACTCTTTCTTGCTATTTTGGAACCTCTTGTTCATTTTAATAAGCACAAGATTCTTAACAAGTTCAAGTGTTATTACTCTTATTGCAATGTTAATAACAAAATTTGGCTTTTTTGGATGCCCATAGTCACCATATCTATTGTTGAAGATGAGGAGCGGTATATTCTATCTCAATTTACTTTGGACGATTATCATGGATGGGGTACTTTTGTTTACTCTAGCTCTCATATTCAAGAAAAATTGCAGCTTTGGCATAAAATTGAGTCTATGGGGAACATCATTAATGATAACTGATTTGTTTGTGGAGATTTCAACATGATCATGAAGCCTTTGGGGAGGAAAGGAGGTAGTAAAGTAGATCCTTCTTTTATAAACAGGTTTTCTAATTCTATTCTTAATGCAGGCCTTTATGATTTGTGTTATTTTGGATCTCGGAACACTTGGAGGAGGGTTTCCTTTATCAGAAATTGAATCATTTTTTGGCTAACTCTTCTTTCATAAATCATTTTCCTATATGGAAAGTTTCGAATTTGAGTCTTCTTACTTCTAATCATAATCCCTTATTTCTTACACTGGCCTTTAGTATTAAACCGCCTATCTCTCTTTTTAAATTTTTAAATGTTTGGATTACTCAAGATACTTATTAGAAGTTGGTAACCCACCCAAGCATGGAATTTAGATGTGGCTGGAAATCCTTGGTTCATTTTGTGGCAATTACATTAGAAGATAGTTTCTCACCTCACTAAATGGAATTACCGGGTTTTTGGTAATGTTCATACTAAAGTTATTGAGGCCCCACATATTGTTGATACCTTGGTGGCACAAATCAAAAATAATCCTCATTTGATGGATACTGTTGCGCATGCTCATATTGCTTTATTGGATGCTATTACCCTTGAGGAAAACATGTTCAAACAAAAGGCTAATGACTCTTCTTTTGTTGTTTGGGATAGAAATACTAAGTATTTTTATGCCACTCTTAAACATAGAAGAAATATCAATAGCATCTTAAAAATCAGAAACATAGATGGGAGTATTAACTAACATCGAGGAGATTGGTGATAGTGTTGTTACATATTTTTCTGAGCTCTTTCTGCCATCTACACATACAATGCCTGTTGACTTTACTTATTTTGTAGAGGAGTATAACTATATCAATGATTTATCGTTGTTTTTCCCTCTAGATGAGTAGGAAATTTTGAATGCCTTCAAATTTATATGCCCAAATAAAGCTCCTGGTCATAGTGGTTTCTCTTTGGCATTCTATTTACACTCTTAGGAAGTTATTAAAAAGGAGGTTGTTCTTGCCATACAAAGTTTCTTTCTAGGATATAACCCTGGCAAATATTTCACCTCTGCTCTTATTTTTCTTATCCGTAAAGCCAATGATAAGATTACGTGGGAGAATTTCCATACGCTCTCTCTCTCACCATTGTGATATCCAAAGTCATTAGCAAAATTATCGTTAATAAATTACAACCCCATTTTTCTCACATTATTGCTGAACAACAATATGTTTTCATTAAAGGTAGGGATATTAAAGATAATATCCTTTTAGCACAGGAAATGATTGAAGAGTTGGACAAAAAATGTAGAGGGGGAAATATGGTCCTTAAGCTGGACATAAAAAAAGCCTTTGATTGTATTAGTTGGGACTTTATCATCAATATTTTAAAGGCTAAATGTTTCAAACCAGATTTTTGTTCACTCCTTCAAAGGTGGCTTGCTAATAACAATTATAGTGTGCTATTCAATGTTATGGCTCATGGGTTTTTTACTGCTACAAGGGGTATTAAGCAAGGAGACCCCTTATCTCCCACTATTTTCATTATTGCTTTAGATTACCTGTCTAGGCTTATCAATAAGCTTCATTATGATTAGCTTAAAAGTTGTGGTCAGCCATCTTGCTTATGATGATGATGCTATTTTATTCCTTAATGCTAATAAACATGTCATAAAAGCTATTGTGTCATTATTAAAAGATTTCCTAAATATTTCAGGTATGAGTTTTATCTTGGCTAAATGCTCCATTTTTTTTGGTAAAGGTGTTCCCTCAATAACGCACACTTGGGCTTCTAATTTTACTTGTTGCACTATTTCTAAACTCCTTATTAAATATCTTGGGGTTAACATTATCAGATGTAGAACAAAGCAATTTCAAATGGATGAGGTGATTGAAAAAGTTAAGCTTAAAATTCAAATGGATGAGGTGATTGAAAAAGTTAAGCTTAAAATGAGTGACTGGATAAATACCTTTCTTTCTAATGGGGGCGGCTTACCTTATTAAAAAGTGTGCTTTCCACCCTTCCCTTATACATTATGCAAGTTATTAAAGCTAAAAAAAGTACTAAGAAGTATCTTGAAACTATATTTAACAAGTTGTTGTGGCAGGGAACTAGATCTTTTAAAAGTTTGACTACTTGACAGTATACTTGTAAACCTCACCGCGCTGGAGGGCTAGGCTTTAAAACTTTTAAGCATATTTTTTATATAAATATGTGTAAGCTTTAGTGCAAATTCATATTGGGGGAGTCTCTTTGGGCAAGATTTATGCTTTATAAATATCGTGAAAAACTTGCATCCTGCTACGGTCAAGTGTAAAGTGCGGGATTCCAGGCATTGGAAGGCTACTACTGCTGCTTAGGATGTTGCTTCTCACTTCATATTTTAGGACATCAGGGATGGTAACATTTCTTTTTTGAATGATGATTGGGTCTCTCTCAATTTTCTTCTTCACCTCCCCCTGGTTATGATGCTAAGTTGCTAGTATCTGATTGTTGGATTGGTAATCAATGGAACTTAAATAAGCATAATGCTTTAATTGGTGATGTTGCCCCTATTATTGCTACTATCACTATTCATGCTCATGATAAAAATATTCCTCATTGGAAGAATCATGCTAGTACTTCATTTACTAAAATGCTCTACTCTAATTTGCACCCTTTTACTCCTTGGAAATGGTATTCTTACAATTGGCAAAAATTGTTATCTCCATCAATCACCTTTTTCCTTTAGAGGTATTTTCATTATTTGCTCCCACTTGACGATACACTTAAAATGAAAGGGTTAAAGCTTGCCTCCCTTTCTTACAACTGTAGCAGAGAGGCTGAAAATTTCAATCACTTGTTTTTTTAATGTACTTTTGCTAAAGAGGTGTGGCATTGTATTGGGCTCTACTTTGGGATTATATTGCCATCAAATTTGACCCTAAAAGTAGCAATTAACACTTATAAAAAATTTGTTTCTACTTTCTTTAAGCATAGTTTTTTTCCTAACATTGTTTTATGATTTATTTGTATGGCTAGGAATAGCCATAAATATGATGTCACTTGCCATACTTCTTCTACTACTTCTACTTTTGTTGTGACTTATTTTAAAAATGGTTGGAAGACTTCCATTATACATAATGCTTCTCCTAATGTGGGTAGGGGTAGGACACCCATCTTGATTAGATGAGCACCACCCCCACACGATATGATTAAAGTTAATTTTGATGGAAGTTATGCTAATGACTATAAGGGCATTAGTGGGATTTTCAAGGATGCACATGGTAAGTGTTGTACTTACTTTGCATCACCTTGTTTGTCCAATTCTCCTATTAAGCTGTACTTGATTCTCTACAAATTGCTGCCTCTCTAAATCTAAATAATTTTATTATGGAAACTGATTTCGAGAATCTCAACAATATGCTTTCTGCTAAGCTTAATCACCCATGGCACACTTCAATTTGGTTAAAACGTATTAGGCATATTATAGAGGGGCAACATTTAAATCTATCATACTCTTTTACATACAGAGAATGAAATAAATCTTTGGATTGACTTGATAAATGGAGGGTGCAGGGGGCAATAATTGGTATTTCTCCTCCTCCTACGCTGACTAAGCTGATTAATAGTGATATGGCTGATCCTTATGTTCATATTTAATTTGATGTCTCCTTTTATTTCGTCATTATTAGGAATGTCTCTGGACTATTTTGCTTTCTTCCTAGGTGTAGATGAAAGTTATGGCATTTTCTTAATTTTTATGCTTGGATTGGATGAAGGTTTTAGCTGGATGGATGGATGGATGGAAGAATTTGGGTGTTTAGTTGGTAGATTTGATGCTTACAGTTTTTATCACTTTTAGTTTTTAATAAGGAAACTATATTGTTTCTTCTTGGAGTTTTTTTTAGACTGAAAATTATTTTTTATCGTTGCATCTTCTTTTATAGGCATGGGCAATGTTTGCGGGATAACTTTGTTTTTATATGGGAATACATTACTTGTTTCGAGTTTGGGCTTTCTAGCACCACTAACTATACTTCATATGTTGCCTACATGCCCTTATGTGAACCTATTAGTGGTTGTTAGGCATGGGTTTTGGTTGATTTAAATCTCTAGTTGTTGGAATTCTATGCCTGGAAAATTTTTTTGGGAAAGTATAGAACTGGTGTTGTGGTTTCCTATAAGTTAAATGTTTTATTTTTGATGAGGCTGCCTTGGGGTTTTTTTTATAGCAATTTAAGGCTTTTTCTTCTTTGGTTAGTGAAAGAGTTGCACTATTAGGTAAGTCTGCTGGGGCCTGGTTTGCATTTTAACAGATGGTTCTCAAGTGCTAGTCTATTGCCACTTTAAGATACTTATTTAGGGAGTATACCCCTGTTTGGTCTCACGGTTTCACTGGTTCTTAGATAGCCTCCTTTTATGGCCATTAGATCATTTGGCATAATTTTACTCCTTCTCTTTGTTATGCTTTATTTCGGATTTGGCAGGGAGTTATCCTTTTTTATGTTTGGTTTGGCTGAGATATGCTCAATTCCTGTGCCACTGCTCCTTGCCTGGACTGAGACTTGCTGCTTTCTTGCTCAATGCCTGATCTTCTCAACTATGATTTTTTGGATGTTGATCTATTGGGATGCTTGGATGTCTACAGAGCTTGAATTGGTTGATCTCCCTGGAAGTTTTCTTGACTTTGCTTTTTTAGCATTTCTTTATGTTCACAATTTTCGGTATACATATAATTTTGGGTATACTTCTTATGTTGGTATACTTTTTTTGGTTTTATACATATACTTTTTTCTATTTTTTTTGTGTGGAGTTGTACTGTGGATAGTGGAACCCCTAAGTTTTGATGTTTTTTGGCTATTAGATGAGGATCCATTATCCCACCTCCTTATCTTGTACCTTGTTTAATTATTAACGCGTAAGGAGCCACAAGCAGCTCTTTTAATTAAAAGAATATAAAATTTAAAAAAATAATATAAACAAAAAAATTAAAAAATAATAAAAAAAATCATAAATCATAAAAAAAAAATTAACCGAAATTTAGGAGTATTTTTATGAATTTTACTATTTCTTATGATATTTGTAATATTGATTCTGAAGATTTCGTACCTTATGACTCACAGTTAGAACATACTATTAGTAAAATTTAAAAACAACAAAAAGAAATTAGAAATTTGAACAAAATAGCAAATAACTTAGATAATCAAATAAATGAAAATGTAAAATGACAAAGACCTTTAATAGATTATGTTAATCCTACAGCAGATAAACTTCACTTGACTATTTAAAATCCTAATATTGTTGCTAATTTATCTGAGCTTAAACCTATTATTATCCAAATGATACAAAAAAATCTGTTTGGAGGAACACGTACTAAAGATCCAACTTACATCTTACTAGTTTCTTAGAAATATGTGCTACTTTTAAATATGATGGAGTGTTTAATGATGCTTTCAAGCTTAGACTTTCTCCCTTTTAATTAAGAGACAAAGTTAAAGCCTAGTTAAATTCGTTAGCACCTGTATCTATCAGAAGTTGGGGAGAACTATCACAAACATTTTTGGCTAAATATTTTCCACCCTCTAAAAATACCAAGCTTAGAAATAATATTAAATCTTTTTGTTTGGTTGATGGGGAATAAATATATGAAGCTTGGAGAATATTTAAGGATCTTCTTAGGAAGTTTCCATGCCATACTTTTCCAGATTGGTTATTAATTCAAGCTTTTTACAATGGATTAGTAGGATCACTTAGATCAATTATTGATGCTATTACAGGTGGATTATTAATATCAAAACTTTTTTATGAAGCATATTTTTTAATAAAGGAGATGGCTACTAATAATTTTTAATAGCCCTATGAATAGGTAAATCCAAAGAGAGTAGCTAGTATTCATGATTCTGATACGATTTCTATTTTGGCATGCCAAATTATTGTTATATCAAATAAGGCTGATCAAATTGGAGTGAACTATTCTCGATACCCCCAGTGTTAGAAGAAAATTTACTAGGATAGATAATTGATACTCAATAACCTTATGAAACTCTGAATGCTATAAATAATAGAACTAATAATCTCTATTCTAATTATTATAATCCTGAATGGAAAAATCACCCTAATCTTAGTTGGAATAATTGTAACAATTCGGTGAACCCCTCAAGAAATTTAATTAACTAAGGAAATCTTAACTATAAACCTTATTATCCTCCTCAATTTAATTGAAAATCACAAGTTAAGGAGAAGAAGTTATCTATGGAAGAGTTGGTGGTGAATACGAGAAATCAAATACAAAGTCAAGGAGCTGCAATTTAAATTATTGAAAATCATTTAAGGCATATTGCTACTACACTTAGTAACAGGCCTTCAGGAATTCTTCCTAGCAATGTTGAAGTGAATCTAAAAGAATAGAGTAAGGAGCAAATTAAAGAATTGGAGACAAGTTTCCAAGAGAAACTAAAGTTGAGAAGGTGGAAATTGAAAGGACAATGATGACATATGTTCTGATATAAATTCTTTGAAAAAACTAACAAAAATTTCTTTAAAAAAACCTCTACCTCTATTTTCTTAATGCTTGAAGCAGTAGAATAAAAATAAACAATTTACAAAATTTTTGGAAATTCTTAAAAATTTAACGATAAATATTCCTTTCATTGAAGCTTTGGAACAAATGCAAATTTATGTGAAATTTATGAATGACTTACTAAATAAGAAGAGGAAGCTTGCAGATTATGAGACCATCGCACTTAGTGAAGAGTGTAGTGCAATTATTCTGAAAAAGCTTCCTAAAAATTTAAAAGATCCTGATAGTTTTACTGTACCATGTGTTATTGGTGAGAAAGTTTTTGGAAAAGCCTTATGTGATCTAGGAGCTAGTATTAATCTTATGCCTCTATCAATTTTTAAAAGGTTAGATTTAGGAGAGATTTCCCCTATTGCTGTAACTCTTCAATTAGCTGATCAATTCTTAGTGAAAGTGGATAAATTTATTTTTTCCATGGACTTTATTATTTTAGATATGGAGGAAGATAAAGAGATTCCTATTATTTTGGGGAGACCATTCCTTGCAACAGGGAGAGCTGTGATAGATGTGTAAAAAGGAGAGTTAATAATGAGAGTAAATGATGAAAAAGTAACATTTAAAATAGAGAAAGCTATGAAATATCCTGCAATAGAAAAATATAATGAATGCTTTAGAATGAAAGTTTCTAATTTTCCAAGTAATGGGTGATTTAAGGGAATGTTTGAAGAAAATTTAAGTTAAGAAGAGAAGTTTGAGAACAAGAATGAGAATGAAGTAAAAAATTATAATTTAGATTATGTTTAGGAAAATATTTGAGATTTTGGACCTTACAAAAATGATAATAAAAATCTTATTCCTTCAAGTATTAAACCGCTTAAACTTGAACTGGAAGTATTACCTACCCATTCAGAATAAGTGTTTTTAGGAGATTTATTTTCATTACTTGTTATTATATCTTTTAATCTAACTAAATTTTAAGAGCAAAAATTAGTGGAAGCTTTTAAAAGATATAAGAAGACCTTTGGATGGACTTTAGCAGATATTAAAGGAATTAGTCCTTCAATTTGTATGCAAATAATTATATTGGATGAACCATATGAACCTAAAGCTGATCCTCAAAGGAGATTAAACCCGATAATGAAAGATGTTGTTAAAAAGGAAGTCTTAAAATGGTTAGATGCTGGAATTATATATCATATTTCGAACAGTTCTTGGGTAAGTCCCATTCACTATGTTCCAAAGAAAGGAGGAGTGACAGTTGAAGTAAATGAGAAAAATTAATTAATACCTACAAGACAAGTTACGGGTTGACTAATTTGTATAGATTATTGAAAATTAAGTGCAACCACTAGGAAAGATCACTTTCCTTTACCAATTCTAGACCAAATGTTGAATAGATTGGCTGGGCACAAATATTATTGTAATCTGGATGAATATATTAGGTATCATTCAATTCCGATTGCTCCTAAGGATCAAGAAAAGACAACATTTACAAGCCCTTATGGACTGTTTGTTTTTTGTAGAATGCCTTTTGGACTATGTAACAAACTTGCAAAATTTTAAAAATGTATGATGTCAATATTTTATAATTGAATTGAACGTGGAACGGATGTATGTAGGGATGATTTTTTAGTATTTGAAAAATATCTGAAGCTAGGTGAAAAAACAAATTTAGTATTAAATTAGGAAAAATGTCAATTTATGGTTGGAGGAGGAATTGTACTTGGGCATAAAATTTCTGAAAATAGCATGGAAGTATATCAAAAAAATTCAAATTATTGTGAATTTACTGCCTCGTACTACGGTCAGATGAGTAAGAAGTTTTCTAGGACATGTTGGTTTCTACATGTGTTAGATAAAAAAAAATAAAAAATTACTAAGCCATTATGTCAACTTTAGAAAAGGATTTGAAATTTAATTTTAATGAGGAATGCATAAAAACATTTGAATTATTAAAAAAAAGTTAATCACTGCTCCTACAAAAGTTCCACCTGATTGGGAGAAACCATTTGAAATATTGTGTGTTGCTAGTGATTATGCTATTGGAGCTGTTTTAGAGTAAATTTATGACAAGATTTTTAAAGAAATATATTATGCTAGTAAAACTCTAAATGATGCTCAAATTAATTACACCACTACTGAAAGAGAGCTATTAGGTATTGTCTATGCCTTTGATAAGTTTAGACCTTACTTAGTTGCAACTAAATGTATAGTACATATATACCATTCTGCTATCAAATATTTGATGCAAAAGAAGAATGCTAAATTGAGATTAATAAAATGGATAATTCTGCTACAAAAGTTTGATTTTGTGGTAGTAGATAGAAAAGGTACTGATAATAAAATAGCTGATCATTTGTCTAGACAAGAACAAGATATATTAACTGATTTTGCAAATGAAATTTTAGAAACTTTCCTTGATGAACAATTGTATAGTATTCATGGAAAGAATATACCGTGATATGCTGATATAGTAATTTATATTGTAATTATATTGTAAGTGATATTGGGCCACCTAATATAAGGAAAAAATAATTAAATAAAATTATTCATGATGCAAAATTCTATCTTTGAGATGACCCATATTTATATAAACAGTGTAAGGATTTGATCATTAGAAGATGTGTGCCTTACAAAGAAATTGAACAAATAGTTCAATGATGTCATGATTCTAAATTTGGAGGACATTTTGGAACTAGTAGAATTGCACATAAGATTTTGCAAGTTGGATTTTATTGGCCTACAATTTTTAGAGATGTTAATTAATATATTAAAACATGCGATTGGTGTCAGTGAGTAGGAAATATTTCTAAAAGAAATGAAATGACTCTAAATTACACATTGGAAGTTGAAATTTTTAATGTGTGGGGATTAAATTTTATGGGACCATTTATGCCTTCATTTGGAAATTTATATATATTGCTTGCTCTTGATTATGTATCCAAATGGATTGAAGCTATTGCTGTACTTAAATGTGATGCTCGAAGTGTTTCAAATTTTTAAATAAAAACACTTTTACAAAACTTGGAATGTCGAGAGTGATTATTACTGATGGAGGATCCCATTTTAGGAATAAGAGGATTGAGAAATTAATTAGAAAATATAATATTATGCATAGATTCCTAATTGCTTATCATCCCCAAACTAGCGGTCTAGCATAAATATCAAATTGTAAAATTAAGTGAATTTTAGAAAAAGATGTAATTCCTAAAAAATTGGATTGATTTGCTACATTAGATACTGCATTATGGACATACAAAACTGCTTATAAGACTCCTATTGGAATGTCCCCATATAGACTTATTTTTGGTAAAACATGCCACATACCAGTAGAGTTGGAACTTATAACATTTTGGGCTATTAAGGAATTCAATTTTAATTTAAAGAATGCTGGTGAGAAAATATTATTGCAACTCAATGCGCTTGAAGAGATTAGAAATGAAGCATATTATAACGCAAAATTCTAGAAAGAGATAATGAAAATATGACATGATCGAAAGATATAAGAAAGAAATTTGAACTTGGACAAGAAGTTCTATTATATTATAGTAGATTGAGATTATTTTTAGAAAAATTGAAGTCTAGATGATTAGGACCATTTAATATGATAAAAGTCTATCATTATGGAGCTGTTGTTATTGAGGATCCTAAAACTGGAATGATATTTAAAATTAATGGGCATCATCAATTGAAACATTATTATGAAGGACACACGCCACTATTTAAAGAGATCTTGATGTTAAGTCATTCTAAATAAACATTGGTACGTGGGGCTGATGACGTTAAACGAAGCTCTTTGTGGGAGGCAACTCATATATATCTTAGTTATTTTTGATATATTGTTTTATAATTGATATAATGTATTAAGAGTTGATAATACCAAAGAATCCTATAAACGGTTATATATCATAAATCAAGAAAAATTTTGGTATTAGACAAAAATTTGGAAATCAATTAAATAAAAAAGAAAACAGACACAAATTTGGTTATGCGCCAATGGCGCTAGCGGGGGCGCCAACAGTGACTAGTGCGGTTTTGGCAATTTAGGTTTTTTTGACATAATTTGGCGGGATTTTGATTCAAGATAACCTTCTAAGAGTCTTTTTAAATGCTTGAAAAGCACTTTGGAAGACCAAAGACTTCTAGATTTTGAAATCCATGGCTTCCAATTCTGTAAACACTTCAAGATATGAGCTTTTCAATCAAAGAAAGTTCATCTGTTTTGATGCCCAGAAATTATATGAAAAAGTCATCATGAAGAAGAGGCTTATCAAGGAGAGAGGCCTTGTCAATCGTGGGTTTAATAACCCAAGCTCGCAAATTGAAGAAATCATAGTACAGAGACATTAGGAAGTTTTATGCTACACTTCCGTTGTAGTACTTGTGCAGTGGTGAAAACATTCTACGCTAATTTTCATGGAATTAACCAGGGAGTCATCTTTGTTTGAGGTAAGTGGGTACCATTTACTCTATCATGCAATAAAGATATTTTTATGATAGAAATCGTGTCAATCTGTCACTATGCAAACTTTATTCCAACGAACGATTCGATGTATGATGTGTACCAATTTTTGACAGATGAAAGTGATAACTGGGAAATCAGAGACCATGGGTACGTTAGTTTCTTTGCTTCACTCCTAAATCCAATATCTAAACAATGGAACTTCTTCATCTCTGCAAAATTACTCCCTATTATGAGAATTAATAAAGTTACAAATGAAAGTGCAATTTTAAACTGTTTTATTCAAATGGGAAAACCCACTGATGTGAGATCAATTATTGTTAATTCTGTTTTGGGATGGATAATGCATGGGCCTATATATGAGTTGGGGCATCCTTCCACTATCTTCTTAGTTTGCAGGCAATCTTTAGTTCCATATGAAAGTTAGGAGGAAGTTTTATTACCCTAGAAATCCGTTGATCCTATTATTGAAAACTATCTTGGGAATGGAAATGAAGTGTTGGACATTATCTTGGATCAATCATCACATGCTTCGACACTTAATGCCCTGTATAGTTAGAAGTTCACGAGTTTTGGAGAAGAAAATTAATAAGGCAGAAAGTGAATTTCAGAACATCATGAATGCAATAGGATATATTTCTGGTATTTTTGATCACTTATATTAAAGGATGAAGGAACAATTTGATCATACAGGATGAATTGAAGCAGGTTTGGTACAGATTCTCAGGAAGAATGAATGGATCGATGAAAATTCAACTTATCAATTCCAATACCAACCATTCTACAATTTTTACGTGCATCATCAGTCTACGGGAGATACTAGAGGAGGAGATAGTACTGAAGATGAAGAGGAGTAATTGAGGAAGTTAGTTTTTTTACTGTTTAAAAATAATTTTTTTCTTAATGTATTTAAGTTGGATTTGTTTTGCTTTAAAACTCCTATCAATTTGATTGTGCGTATAGTTTATTTTTCAGCACTTTAGTGTTGTGGCTTGATTTCAATGTTGAATTATGGTATGATTTACTTTATGTGTGTGTAAGAGGGATTGAAAATCTATGTTTGTAAAAATTTAGAATTTCATATATTAAAAGTGGTTGTGTTGTTTGTAAAAACACTTGATTATGGACTATTTAAAGATGAATATTATTGTTTAAAAAGACTAATAAGATGTGCGAGTGAATTAAAAACAACTGAAATTGTGAGAAGACAAAAAATTGAAATTTTTAGCTCTGGCAATGACGAGTGCCCTCCAGAGTGGGCGCCGACGACGCTCGATACCCAAAAGTCTCCAAATCCTATAAAATTTTGTGATTTGCATAGTAAAAAAACCATTTTGTACCCCTTCGATTTACACCCTTAGGGCTTGAGAAAACTTGTATTTGAGGGGATTAGAAGAAAAAAGTTATTTCGATTTCTTCTTCTCTCAAAAAGAGCTACACTTTGAACTCAATATTTTTGATTTTCACCAAGAATTTCTCCTACATTATCGAAATCCAGATATTTTTTATTTTCACCAAGAATTTCTCCTACATTATCGATATCCAAATTTTTGAAATTTTTTAGAAGATTTTGAAATAAATTCTTTGGTTGAGAACTTTTACTTAATAGATTTAAATTTAGAATGTTCCACATTGCGAGTTTCAAAATTTTTAGAATTTATTTGGATTTTATCATTTTTCCCAAAAATTGCAATTACACCAATAACAGGCAAAGGAATGAGAAAATTTAAATATGATGACAAAAGATTCATCAACTTTAAAGCCAACATTCATTACAATAGTCTATTTAATACAAAGAAAAAAATTCAAGATCGAGCGTTCAAAAATTTGAGCAGTGAAGTCGAGAGATTGATTGTGGCTCGGTAGTGAGAGAATTTCTGTTACTCTAGTATCGAGGCTGTGATTGGCATAGTCAATTAATTTTATACCAACTTTAGGGAAAACTTTGATGACCACGTCTATATTTGTGTTAAAATGATTGAGTTCACCTCGAGGAGGAGGATCAACAAGTTTTATCAGTTACAATGAGCATAACACTATGAGTACAATGCATTCTCTACTACGAATGACGCCTTCGATGAAGTTATTTCATTTCTTACAAATGGGAGAGGAGCTTGGAAGGTGAAGAACAATGCTAAGGTGAACTTCCCTGCTTCGATGTTAAATGTAATATCCAAGGCTTGACATTACTTTATGTCTGCCAGAATGATACCTACGTACCACAATTACAAAATTATTAAGGATAGAGCAGTCTTAAACTTTTGTATCCAACAGATGAGCAAGATAAATGTTGACTCTATTATCTATAAGAATATTTGTTCTATTATTATGGGTAAGAGAACTGGTGGGTTAGGACACCCTGCCCTGATTTTCACATTATGTGAGCAATTAGAAGTTGATTTTACAAATGAGAAGGAAAGGATTGATCCTCTTAAACCTATTTAACCAGAAAATATTAAGACCTATGATTCTCATGTTGGATGGAGAATGGGAGGTAGGAGTAGAGATAATCCTTCTACTTCTAGTACCTCTACTATCTAGGGACTTATGGAGTAAATGATGATTCAGCAGGGAGATATCTTAAGGATGGAGAGCAGGATTGAAAATATAAAGGCCAGGAATGTGCATAATGGTGATTTAACAAGACAGAAGCATGAGTATGAAGCTGCATATGATGATGCTACAGTTAGATACATGAGGGGTGACCACTGAGTATAGTTTCCTAGTCACCCTATCTTTACCCCTTATTAGCAGCAGAACTTTGATGTTGAAGAGGAAATAGAAGAAGAAAAAGAGGATGAGTGAAGATGCTGATTAGTCACAATTTTGATCTTTTATTTAATTTATAGTTTGTTGCACTTTGTTATTTTTATTTTTTTTTATTTATAGAGCATAATATTTTATTTTTTTATTGATTTTTGTGTTGTGAACTCTAATCTGTAGAGTTTTTTTTAATAGAATTTTATTTTAATACTATTTTTTTTGTTTTTAGTACTTTGTTATATTTTTTTTTAGCTAACTCTTTCTTAGTAATTTTTTTTGATAATATTGTGTGCTATTTAATGTTTTAAGCCTTGTAGCTTTTCATATTAGGACCTACAATATTTCAAAGTTAAGTTTCAAAATCAAAACCTTCAACATGTAAGCCTTTTCTTTATGTATTAACTAATTTCTTTCACCTTGTATTTTCAATTTTTCATGNTTAGAGATTAAGTTATTTGGTATGAGAGAATAAGATAATTTTTTTCCGATTTTAAGTAAAAGAAGTTGTATTTTTGAAGTATTGAGAATCTTAAAGTTTCATGTAAAAAGCAAAGTTTGAAACTTTATAAAAAATCTTCAAAGCTAATATGAATTTATTATGTGAAGGAATGTGAAAAGTTTTAGTGAAGTTCAAAATTATTGAAGGCTATCCAGATATAGTGATCCTCACAAGAAAAGGATAAAGAAAAGCTAAAACAAAAAAAAAAAAGAGAAAGAAAAGAAAAGAAAAATATTTGAGGAGAAGCTTGAGGAGATGCCTAATAAAAAATTGGCTTCACTTGAATCAACTTAAGGAAGAAGACTTAACTACATTCTCTAAACTTGTATTTAAGTATTAGCATATTTACTAATAATTTTTTTATGAATTTCTTTTTCATATGAATATTTTAAGTGGCCTTAATATGACAATTTGCAATTTTCCATAAAAAGAATAGAGATTCATAAATCTTAGACTTGACTAGTAGATATTCTTATACCTTTAGTATTAACTTGAGTTATTTTAAATTTTTATTAAGTTATGCTATGATATTTAGTAGTCCAAAAAATGGAAATCAAGAAGTTAAACTCTTTATCATAAGTCATATTTTTATATAGTAAAGGAGTTACTTAAGGACAAGTACCATTTAAGTTGGAAGATTTTGATGCAACAAAAATAAATGTAATTTTAGATCTATGTTTTATACTCATTCTTGGTGATATTGAGCATTAAAGGATGGTATTTTTCATGTTTTATTGTAGGTTGATGATTTTTAGCACTTGGAGCAAAAATGAAGCAAAAAGAATGGAATTTGGAGTCAAAATTGCATTTTGAAGAGAAATACTTATTGACGATGACACCAACATGAAGAAAGGAGTCCAAAATAGTGGGTTGGTGCCAGACTGGGTGTCGACATGACTGTTTACAGAGATCTCCAAATAGAATTTGGGCTACTGGCACCGATGGCGCCAATGTCGGTGTTGGGCAAATTTCTAGAAGATTCGATGAATCTGGTCGCATTTTGAAGAGTTACTTGACACATCTCTTAGAAAATTGACACTATGCTCAATTTAGAGAGACAACTGATAAAAAAAACAAGTCCCTCAGTGTCTCATCATTTTCCACTAGTGCTCCATCATGTGTATTATGTTGTGTGTGAGTCTTGATCCAGTTCTTTGAGTTTATTGGTGAGTCTAACTGTGATTTCTCCTCTAAGAGTTGTTGGTAAGAGAGAGAAGTGAGAGATATCTTCTTCCTAACATCTTATAAGAGAGAATCAAGAGTCCTGTAAAGAGAGAAGAAGGCCAATAAGGAGTTTCAAGAGATTTGCTTTGAGGAGGAGCTACAGATAACTAGTGTTTGTTTATTATTGTTCTATAAATTTTCTTTTATTTTTGAAATTTATGTTTTGTTTTATTTTCGACACTAAAAAGTTGAGGAGTTTCTCGTTGAAAGCTATTGGTTGCCAGAATCAAAATCCCGTCGCCCGCTTTGGAAGAGATTTGCTTTAAATATTCTTGATTATTTGATAGATTTATTCTATCGATCCTATGATTTATTGTTGATAATTCATCTGAATCATTTTGAGATATATTAGAAGAGGGATAAGATATTTGTGGAAGAGTAATGGACCTTCTCTGATTGAATCTTATAACAACATCTTCGTTAGTGTCTTGACTAACTTGTTCTACATCCTGATTTATTACAGAATGAGAATTTATAGCAGTTTGCAATTGTCATGATTCAGGGAATCTAACTTTGTCCCATTTTATAGTCCTATTTGTAGCTATATTTGAAGCTAGCAGATTAGTTTCTATGATTGTAGATCTATCTGTTGGCTTCATATTATTTTTAGTATTCAGACATAAAGTATTCATAACTTTGAAATGAATTTGATAGATTATTGCGATTGTTTCAGATCCAGGTAAAAATTCATACCCGTGTAGTCTTATCTTTATTTTAGCTGCTTCAAAGATATTTATGTCTGTTAGTGACAGACTTAGATTTGGAAAAGTGTTAAAGAAAACTGGCCCATGGCATAGGCTAGTTTCCATGACACCCATCAATGATTGTGCCCAATTTAGGCATCTTGCATCTCTTAAGCAGGCTAAAATTGAAGTGTTTAATCCTCTAAGCGTAAGAGGTTTAAATGCTACTTGTATTAAGCCTATGTGAATATATTTATAATTTTCTA
>JXCR01078219.1:31673-42168 GCA_002079205.1 Phalaenopsis hybrid cultivar
TTGGGGATTCTACTTGGTCTTCATCTTGGTGGTGCTCTCCACTTTCTGTGCTTTCCCGGGTGGAGTGTGGTCACTGTTCCATTGGAGTCAAGCTTTGCTTTCTTGGTTTCCTGTGGGTTTGTTTACTTCTTCATTTTTTATTTTTGTTGGGGAGTCTATTCTATATTCTAGGATTTATCTTTTATTTTGGGTGTTGTTTTGTTTAAGCTGTTTGGGACTTTATTTTTTGTCTCTTGGAGGTTTTCTGTTTACTACCCTTGTTGTTTTTTGTTTGGGGGGTTTTTGGTTGGTGAGTTATTCTGTTTACATCTTGTTGGGGACTTAGCCATGGCCACTCAAATTGATGAAAACACTGATGCTCAGTGAACCAAGGCCACATATGTTGGTGTTGTGGGAAGATCTACTGATTTTTTACAAGATCCTGAGAAACGGATTTTTCCACAGGAGTTTCATGATACTGCAGCTGGGAAAAATATTTTTCCTTGTATTAATCCACTTGGTTCTAAAGATGAGGAAACTGCTGTCTATTTTACACACCAAGAATTTGTCACACTTAAAGATGAAGTTATGTTCTCTTTAATAGGAAAGTTCCTTTTGGGAGAACTTGTTAGAAAATATTTTAACTCCATCAACTTCATTGGGGCTTGGAAAATTGGTCCCCTAGATGGGAGACATCTCTTAATTCAGCTTTCAGTGGAAGAGGATTATGACAGGCTCTTTGCTAAGCAGACATTAGTGATTGCAGGAGTTACAATAAAAATTTAAAAATGGACCTCTGATTTTGATCCAAGTAAGGAGCCTCCAATGGTGCCCATTTGATATAAACTTCCAAGACTTCCCCTTCCTTTCTTCAAGCTTAATGCATTATTTAACATTGACAGGGCTTTAGGGATACCACTTAAGGTGGACACTCCAACATTCAACAAGGTTAGACCAGCAATTGCTAGAATACAGGTGGAAAGAGATGTCACACTTCCTGAGGTAATAAGGATATGGATAGGCTCTGAAACTGAGGGCTTCTGGAAGGAAACCTTTGCTGAACATAAGTCATATTATTGCCAACATTGTAAAATGTTTGGTCATATTATGGATAAATGCTATAGGCTTCATCCCCCATCCAGAAAAATTTCTCAGAATAAGGAGGTACTTGGTTATTTTGAGTCGATGCCAAGACATGCCAGTGAAGAAGTTCCCACACTGAACATGAGAATAATTATTGGGGAGGATCCTCTCCTTCCCCTGGGAAAGGTTGTTCCCAGATGTCTGATTCAAGAGGAAGAGGGGATGATTTTTGTCACACCTAAGGAACAGGTAATCGATGTTCAACTGACAGATATGGTGCCTATAGTCACTAACATGGAGGAGGGATTGAATTCCAGTACTGTAATGGAAGCTGGGGCAAGTGTACAAAATGAACAATAGGATAGTTCAGACAATGCTGACACACCAAATGCTTCATTGGTCTTGGAGATGAAGCATATTGAGAATGAGTGGCAAATATAAAAGGGGAAGAGGAAGAAGAAAATTCCATGGATAGACTCTTAAAGTCAGGAGACTGGAAGCAAGAATTCCAAAAGAAGACAATCACCTCCTAGATTAACTAAGGGGAGATCTAAATCACTTCAACATGTTTAACATCCTATGTTGGAACATAAGGGGCTTAGCTGACCCCTTATCTTTTAAAAGGCTAAAGTATTTAAATAGGAAGCACAAAATTTGGTGCTTAGCTATTTTTGAGCATTTGATTCATGAAAATCCCCAAAAGTATCAAAAAATTTTCCTTGATTTTTCCATTATGTGGAACATTAACAGTAAGATTTGGCTTCTGTGCAGAAATGAGGTGAATTGCAAAATTATGCTAAACCATAATCAATTACTCCATATCTCTTTCAGTATGAATGGAATGGATGGCTATGCTTCTTTTGTTCATGATGGTTGTACTAAAATAACTAGAATTGAACTTTGGAATAATCTAAGGAGTATAAGTTCAAACACTTACAAACCTTGGTTGGTAGGGGGCATTTTAATTGCCTGGCATCTCCTGCTGAAAAGAAGGGCGGAAGACTTGTTAATACTACCATCATGACTAATTTCAATGAAAACATCCTGGCCTCAGGGCTTTTTAACCTAAGGTATGGTGGTCCTGATTTCACTTGGAGAAGAGGTAAACTTCGGGAAAGGCTAGACATAAATTTAAC
The DNA here is from genome assembly GCA_002079205.1 of Phalaenopsis hybrid cultivar. Taxonomy (NCBI): domain Eukaryota; kingdom Viridiplantae; phylum Streptophyta; class Magnoliopsida; order Asparagales; family Orchidaceae; genus Phalaenopsis; species Phalaenopsis hybrid cultivar. Next base: position 33,872 of record JXCR01078219.1, read on the forward strand.
AAACAACATTTTGCTACAATACTTTCTTCACACTACTATCACTCATCTTCGCACGGTAGGGTCTGATCATAGACCACTTCTTATCAATATATCAGCATCTAATCAGCCTGGCAAGTCTAGTTTCAGATATCTTAACTTCTGGGCCTCTCATTCTGGGTTTCTTCATATTGTTAAAGAGAATTGGAAGGATTGCGAGCATCCCAATCCCTTGATAAAGCTGTGGAGACTACAAAAAAATTTTGGGAATTCATTAAGTCAGTGGAGTTGGAGTACCTTTGGTAATATAATGAATGTTGTGGAACAAGTTGAGAAGAAACTCAAGGATTTGGAGGAAGGAAATATAGTTGGCCAGGTGGATGAAGCAACACTGCATGAGGCTAATGATATGTTGCTTACTATTGTGGTCGGGCAGGATCTCTTCCTAAGACAAAAATCCAATCAAACTAAGTTTAAAAAGGGTGATAGGAATACCAAATTTTACCATGCTTGTATCAAGCATCAAAGGAGATGCAACCACATATACAAGATTAAAGACTTTCAAGGCAACTATCTTAGGAAAAATGAGGATATTGCTCAGAGTGTTGTAGATTACTGTCAAAATTTGATGTAGTGCACAAATCTAAAGAGCGACCTAATTGATAACAGGCTTTTTGAATCAGATAAGGAATTCACTGCTACAGTCAACCTTTTCTGAAATTCCGAAAGAAGGAGAGATTAAACATGCACTTTTCTAAATTGATAGCTCCAAGGCTGCTGGACCAGATGGGTTCACAGCTGATTTTTATAAAAAATCCTAGGACATTTTCAATAGGGTCATAATCCATGCAATTTAGTATTTCTTCTAGGGGGTTAACTTACCAAGGTAATTCAGTGTTGCCAACATTGTTTTCCTCCTTAAATAAATTTTAAGAGAGAGCTGGAAGAACTTCAGGACCATTAGTATTACTAATGTGATAAGTAAATTATAAGTAAGATTATATTGATGAGGCTCCAACCAATCTTACAGAATATTATAAGTCCCAAGAAGGCTACTTTTGTTAAAGGCAGAAACATTGGGGACAGTGTTCTGCTGACACAAGAGTTAAAACTGGACTTAGACACCCTTTTTTGGGGAGGAAATTTGATTTACAAGTTAGACATTGAGAAGACTTTTGAAACTATTTATTGGGACTTTGTCGTGGAAATTTTGACAGCTAGGGGCTTCACCTATACTTCCTACATGATTATTAAAAGATGGATGGAGGGGAATGAGAATTCAGTTTTGATTAATGGAAGTGCACATGGATTTTTTACAGGCCCGCTGTCTCCAACCATCTTCATCATTGCAATGGATTACTTTCAAAAATGATAGACAAGCCTAATGAAAGGAAGAGCTACAAAAAAAATATCATCACAAATCAATAATTGATATTAGTCACTTGGTGTATGTTGATGACATCCTTATTTTATCTAGAGCAAAAGAAGCTGCTGTCAAGAGGCTTCACAAGTGTCTGCAAGAATTCCAGAACTCTACAGGATTAAAAATCAACCTTCCTAAAAGCCATGTGTTATTCAGTAAATAGGTTAATATTTAGAATAAGCATTGGATTTTAGATTATACTGGGTTCCAACAGATGGTAGCACCATTCTAATATTTGGGGGTCCAATTAACAAAGGGAAGGACTAAGTTAATACCCTACAAAAGGTAAAGATGATGAATGCTTTAGAATGGATGTTATAAGATATCTAAGTGAATGCTATTTCAAAATGACTTATGAAGAAAAATCTGAAGTGCAAGATTTGGAACATGAGACAGAAGAGTAATTAAAATCAATTTGAAGATCTTTTTAAGGAAGATTTAAACTTTGTTCGATAAAGCTTTGAAATTTTGGACACGATTGATAAAGATAAATCATTTTGTCCATTAATTTAAAAATCTCCACAACCTAAGTTGAAGTTACTTCCTGATCATTTAAAATATGCCTTTTTAGGAGATTCCTTTACGTTACCAGTTGTAATTTCCTCAAAATTAACAATGGAAGAAGAAGAAAGGTTAATGAAAATTCTGAAAATTTTTAAGAAAGTCTTTGGATGGACAATTGCTGATATTAAAAGAATCAGTCCTCAGTTTGTATGCATAGAATTTATATGGAGGAGAACTGCAAACCCAGGGCTGATTCTCAAAGGAGATTGAATCATGTTATGAAAGAAGTTGTAAAGAAAGAAAATTTAAAATGGTTAGATGTTGGAATTATCTACCCTATTTCATATAGTGCATGTGTTAGTCCAATTCACTGCATTCCTAAGATAGGAGTAGTAACTGTAACAGTAAATGAACATAATGAGTTAATACCCACCAGATAAGTTACAAGGTGGTGAATATGCATTAATTATATAAAATTAAATATTGCCACTAGGGAAGATCATTTTCCATTACCCTTTCTAGATCAAATGCTGGATAGACTAGCTGGGCATAATTACTTTTATTTACAAATGGATATACTGGTTATCACCAAATTCAAATATCTCCTGAGGATCAAAATAAAAAAACTTTTACCAGTCCTTATGTTACTTTTTATTTCATAAGAATGTCATTTCATTTATGTAATGCGCCAGCTATATTTCAAATATGTATAATGACATTTTTTTTGTGATTTAATTAAAAAAGGGATTGATGTATTCATGGATGATTTTTCAATGTTTGGAACTTCATTTGACTTATGTTTAAAACATTTATCCAAAGTTCTTAAGCACTGTAAAGAAATAAATTTAGTCCTTAATTGGGAAAAATGACAATTTATGGTAGGAGGAGGAATTGTATTAGGTCATCAAATATCAGAAAATGATATCAAAGTAGATCCTGCTAAAATTCAAGTGATCGCTAATTTACCTTATCCAACAAATTTAAAGGAAATTAAGAGTTTTTTGGGAAATGATGGATTCTACAGGCGATATATTAATGGTTTTTCAAAGATTACTAAGCCTTTATGGCATTTACTGGAGAAAGATGCAATTCTCAATTTTGATGAGGAATTCCTAAAAGCTTTTAAGTTATTGAAAGAAAAATTAATCATTGCACCAATTATAGTTTCACCAGATTGGGGAAAACCTTTTGAATTGATGTGTGATGCTAGTGATTATGNGGGAAATGATGAATTCTACAGGCGATATATTAATGGTTTTTCAGAGATTACTAAGCCTTTATGCCATTTATTGGAGAAAGATGCAATTCTCAATTTTGATGAGGAATCCCTAAAAGCTTTTAAGTTATTAAATAAAAAATTAATCACTGCACCAATTATAGTTTCACCAGACTGAGGAAAACCTTTTAAATTGATGTGTGATGCTAGCGATTATGCTATAAGAGTTGTTTTAGGACAATGATATGATAAAAATTTCAACGTTATTTACTATACTAGTAAAACTCATAATGAAACTCAAATTAATTATACAACTACTAAAAAAAAGTTATTAGCAATAGTATTTGTTTTTAAAAAATTTAGATTATATTTGATTGGAACTCATTGTGTAGCGCATACAAATCATTCTGCTATTAAGTATTAAATGAAAAAGAAAGATGTTAAACCTAGACTTATAAGTTGGTTTCTTCTTTTGCAAGATATTAATTTTGTAATAGTAGATTGGAAGGGGATTGAAAATCAAATTGCTGATCATTTGTCCAGGCTTGAGTTAGAAAAACCACTCTGTGTTGAAAAAGAAATTAATGAGCATTTTCCAGATGAAAAATTCTTCATCATTAATGAGTGGCGTCTTATGTGGTATGATATTGTAAACTTTATTGTTAGTGATATTATACCTTATAGAATGACATACCAACAGAAGAGGAAATTTATTTCTGAAGCTNTATTGAAAAAGAAAGATGTTAAACCTAGACTTTTAAGTTGGATTCTTCTTTTGCAAGATATTAATTTTGTAATAGTAGATCGGAAGGGGATTGAAAATCAAATTGCTGATCTTTTGTCCAGGCTTGAGTTAGAAAAACCACTCTGTGTTGAAAAAGAAATTAATGAGCATTATCATTAATGAGTGGCGTCTTCTATGGTATGTCGATATTGTTAACTTTATTGTTAGTGATATTATACCTTATAGAATGACATACCAACAGAAGAGGAAATTTTTTTCTGAAGCTAAGACTTATTTTTTGGATGACCCATTTTTATATAAATAAGGAAAGGATCTGATAATTCAAAGATTTGTACCATTAGAAGAAACTTATGAGATTATCCAAAATGTCATAATTCTTATTTTAGGGGACATTTTGGTGTTGATAAAACAATACAAAATTTTACAATCTAGAAGTTACATTTTTTAGAGATGTTAATGCTTATATCAAAACTTGTGATCGATGTTAAAGAGTAGACAATATTTCTAGAAGAAATGAGATGCCTGCCAATTATATGCTAGAAGTTACAATTTTTTATGTTCGTGGATTAGATTTTATGGGACAATTTATACCATCTTTCGGAAATTTATATATTTTGTTAGCACTGGACTATAAATCCAAATGGATAGAAGCTGTTGCTTTACCTTGATGTGAAGCAATTATTTATGTTGTTAGGGTGTTCTATGCTAACCTCGGTGAGGCTGAAGACGATAGAGTTATGGTTCGAGGAAAGTTGTTACCTTTTCACCGGAGGTAATCAACTTGTTCTATCATCTGCCATTTGATACGTTATGCTTTTATGCAAATTATAGTCCAACTGAGGCAGAGCTAGACGAGATTATTTCTTACTTGACTGTTGGAAGAGGACTTTGAAAGATCACTAATGAGAGGAGAGTCAAATTTTCAACTTCAAGGTAATGAACACCTTCAAAGGTCTGACACTATTTTATTTTTGCTCGTCTGCTACCAACAAACCATCTCAATGAAGTGACCAGAGAGAGAGCGATAATAAATTCTTTTATCTAAGAAGGAAAGCTCATCAACATTGGAGCTTTGATTTATGACCGGTGACTTTATATATGCTCAAAAGTATAAGTTAAATATGGATGTAATAAATATTAAATAATTGTAAAGTCACATTTATCAATGCAAGTATACTTATCGCTCATGTAATATAGGTCTCTAATGGAGTCCTAGATATCGATCTCACGGGGAGTAAGTTTAGAACTGTGGACTAAGATTTTAAGAAAATTAATACTTTAATCACAACAACTAAGTTCAATTTTCTTATCTGTCACTAATAGGCAATTGAAATAAATATGTAATTTTAATAACTATTAAATAACTAAATGATACTAATGAAGGTTTAAATGTGATATTCAATATATAAGAAAACATCCTTCTTCTCGTCAAGAAATTATAATGAATGGATAAAGTGAATTAGTTCAAATTTTATTGTGCCAAATAGGAGCATACATATTCTTTACCTTTTGGTCCAACCATAAAAAACATTGACTAATCCTACACTTGTTTACTGAAGCTGCGGCTAGGCTGGTAGGATACCGGCTCTCACTTCGGAGCTCCCACGTTCCCCTCACCAGATGGCTAACATATACACTTCAGCACCCAAACGATAGGACCGAATTGGGGATTTTAGTCTAGTACTCTAAAATCTCCAATTCTACGCCTGATAACATTATTTTCCTATTTATTTGCACCCAACTTCCAAGGGCTTTGACCTTCATGAATCTTGGATGTAATCTTCACTTTAGTTGTAAAACTTAACATATTTTAACAAAACAATTGGTCAGATTGAAAGTAAATTAAGTTCAAGGTGAAAAGATCTTCAAAATTTCTTAAACATTTTCATGGCTTCATCAATCAAATCACCATTTCACAAATCTCGAGACAAGGAGAAAGACAGAGAAAACTACTCAGATCCATGGGGAAAGCACAACACAACTTGGAATTCATATGTAAAATCAAAGCCATACAAACTATAACAAGTAAGTGGGGAAAATGCAACAAAACTCAAAATTCATATATAAAATCAAAGTCATAGAAACTACAATAAGTAAATAACTTATCTCTAATTTCTCCCCAAGAACACTCCTCGAAGTTCCTTTGAATCTCTTCCTTTCTTTACATCACACAGAATTCCTCTTTGAAGTAGCAAGGAGGAAGAAATCTCTCACTTTCCCTCCACTCTTACAATCTCTCGAACAATTCCTCACAATTTAAACACCCTAGTAAATTCTCTATACACTAATGGAACCTCTCTAACATCCAGGACCTCTCTAATTTTTGGCCAAAATATTCTTTTAAAGTTGTAGATGAGCTTTCCCAAGAGTTGCCTAAGCATCCCTTCAAAATTTGGCCTTATCCAAACCTTGAGTAGGCACAACCGCCGACCTAGCCGTCGGTGAGGTTAAGGGCGCCGTCAGCGGACTTCTAGAGAATGTTTTCTTGTAGCCTCGAGAAAAACTTGTCGTCGGCGGGGTCAAGGACGTCATCCGCGGCCAAGTTCAAATCCGCATATTTTGGCCCTTTTCGCTCCAAATTCGCTCATTTTTTTCTCCTTTTTGCTCCATTGACCCTAATTCATCATTCCTGCAATAAAACATCAAAAATACCTTTCTTTAAAGTGCAACATCATTAAGAACAATATAAAATAGGTATGCAAATCTCAACATATTTTCCCCTCATCAAAATCCCCCAAACTTAACTATTACTTATCCTCAAGTAATTTTAGTACTATTAAAAGTTATGATCTACTACAATAAAGTTTTAATTCAAAAATATTATAAGTTTGATTTAAATAAATATCATAGTGAGATTTTCAAAAAAAATAAAGTAATTGAGTTAACTCTGTAGCCACAAGATTATCTAGTCATCAAGTTTTAAGAGTTCTAGTCTTCTATTCATTTCAAGAATGACTATATGTTGTAATATTAAGTCACTTAAAATATTCAAAAGATAGGAACTTCATGATAACTCTACTAGTAAAAGATCTATTCCATAAATATAAGTTCAGGAATGTATTAAGGTTTTCCCTTTAGGTAGGTCCAGTGAAGCCAATTTTTGATTAGGCATTTCCTCAAGCTTCTCCTCATTTCCATAATTTTTTTCTTTCTTTTCTCTTTTTCATTTGGATTTCTTTCAATCCTATATATTTTTCTTTTCTTTTCAGGGATTTTTTTCAATCCTTTCTTTTTTCCTTTTTGAAGTGAGGATTACTATATCTGGATAGCTTTTAATGATTTTGAACTTCACATTTCTTTCCCTAAATTTGAAACTCAAAGCAATTCCTTTACCCTAAAAATATTTCATAGTTTTTACATCATTAAGCCCCAATCTTTTCTTCTCAAATGAATTTCCAGATTCTTAATACTTCAAAATTTAATTTTCTTTACTTTAAAAAGTTAACTATAATCTTATTCTCTTATACTAAATATCTTAAGTTACAAAATTTATTTTCATTACAAAAATATTTCTTTAAATTTACAATAATATTTAAATAGTTACAAAAAAATATATTTACCTGAATTAAATTCACCACATGAAATCATATAAATAATTTTTGAAAATAATGAAATAGAGGACATCTAATAGTTAAACTTTTTCTTCCCTCCCCCAAACTTAAATTTTTAAATATGAAATATTACAGGCGGAAAGAAAAACTATAAATATAAATCATACCTCAGTATTGTAGGCATTTTCATCATTTTGAAATTTTTGCAGGCCTTCTAAAATTTTTGCTTCATCTGTTCTGTAAAAATTAAGAGTTTTCTATACATATAAATCATTAGAGGAATTTCTGGGTAATGAAATTTTGAAATAAGTATAAAACTAAAATATAAACAAGCACAATATTTCCTAACACTAACACAAAACTAAACAAAACAATTACAATTAAAATGCGAAAATAAAAATCACATTACATTACTAACACATCCACAATACTAAACAATTAAAGCTAAAATGCGAAATAAAAATCACATTACATTACAATTCACAATACTACTCAACATCTATTAAACTACACATGCACATTTTACTATAACACTAACTTTATAACAAAAATTAAAAATCATCCAATTACACTTAATAAATAAAATGAAAGTCCAAATACATAAACATCCATTTCTATTACAAACAGATTACAAAAATAAAAGTATAAATATAAGTACATCAATTTCATTCAATATTAAAATCTCAAACTATATCTTCATCACCTTAATCAGCAGGTGGATCGCGATGATACTGAGTATATCGGGGGCACTCAGGGAAAGTAACATCAGGCTCACCTTTCGAGTGTCGAGCCTGAGCTTCATAATAAGCTACCTCAAAAATTGAATGCCTCTGAAGGTACTCACTATCATAATCGTGTCGACGTTCTAAACCTCCAATCCTT
>JXCR01078226.1:0-19892 GCA_002079205.1 Phalaenopsis hybrid cultivar
GACTACAACCATAGGGCCGTCTGATTTGATATTATAACTGGACACCCTAGAAAACTTAAACTGGTCACGTCGTGGAGCTTGGAGCTAGCGCAGTGGGCAGCACGACCATCTTCAACAGCAGAACATGTCTTCCCCNACAAACAAATTTTTATTCGTGTTTGACTCGTTAACTTAGCGAACAAGCCGAACACGAGTTGTTCGCGAACAAACCATTTTGACAACCCTAGTAATATCGCTGAAGCTCGTGATGAACTGTTTGTAAAATGATGCTAACCCTAAAAGTTGCCTCAACTCAATAAAGGACTATGGGAAGCTTTTACTTTCGTAGGGTCCATCTGAATGTCTACACATGATACATTATAACCCAAAAAAACATACCTACATTGTTATGAATTAATATTTCTTCAGGCGGGTATATAGCTTCTCTGACTGTATAGATGTTGCAAGTGCTCCTTCTCAGAACTGCTGTAGACAAGGATGTCATCTATGTAAACAACTGCAAATGATGTAAACCTGGAACACTTGAGCATTGGACAATCCAAATGAAATGCAGGACACTTGTACAACCTATCTCTAGCCTTAAAGGCAGTCTTCCGCTCATCCTTCAGCCTCATTCTGATCAGATGATACCCACAGGTCAAATTAATCTTCGACAAGACTATAGCTCAATGTAATTTCAGTAGGTCGTCTAGATGAGGGATAAGGAAGCAATATTTGATGTTCATCTTTTTGATAACTCAACTTTCGATGCACATCCTTCACGAGTCATCCTTGGGTACCATCAGTACGGGGACATTGCACGGGCTGGTGCTCTCTCACCAATCCTCTAGTAATGTGATTTTACACTTGCCGCTATAACTCTTTGCACTCTATTGACCTCAACCTGATACAGGTCTGTTTGGAAACACTGATCCTGGGATAACATTTATGTCATGCTGGATATCCCTAAGCTGCGGTAAACCCCTTAGTAGGTTTTTGGTCATCACCTCTTGAAACTTGGAAAACATTGGCTGGACCATTCTGGTGGTTCTGTCTCCTCCTCAGTTACTTCAAAGACAACTAAGGCCAGTGCCATTGGGGCTTCTCGAACTTATTACATAAAAGTGGTGTGTGGGACGTCTGGCTTTACCTCTATTTTTTCATCTACATGTCTTTATCTTTGAAGATCCGCTCAACAATTTGCATCCATTCGAGGAAATCATCGTGATTCATCTTTCTGTAGAATTCCAGTAGGTCCACCTTAACTCCCAAATCTATGTGCCCTCCAACACGCACTTCGTCTCTCGGCTTCCTCTGATACTGAATTTTTAAACACCCGGGTCGATTCTCCTCTTCATCGAAGTCATCCCTACAAAAGTGGTTCATCTATTTTTCTGGCTCTCCTCCACAGATCTCACTATTACGGATGGTTGCCTCACCCGTGGTTCTTTCCTCCACTGTATGTCGCCCATCATAAAGTCTTGCTTAGGTTATGACAATTGCCTCCTCGGCGACATGGTTTGGGTTTAGAGGTGGATAAGTGGGAAGAGGTGTATAGGGTAAGGAAAGAAAATTGTAGTGGGGGTGGAGATAGGTTTGGGTATGACAGATGCTAGATACTCTAGGATGTGACAGGACTTTGACTAGCTCTGATATCAAATAATACCGAAGTTAACCCAAACAACAATAAAAAAACAAATATTATTACTTGAAACAAATAATGGGTTACATGATCATATAAAGGAATTACAATCACAATCACAACACAAACGCGACAGGGGTTGAATTCCAAAGGAGTAGCGATAGGTTGGTGGCTTGAAGGTGGTGAGAGGGGTGGTGGAGCAGTAGACACGGGACATCAAAGTTGGATTGCAGGTGGAGGGACGACGAGATGGGGGAAATAGGGAGTAGGTTGGGACATATAATTATCATCTCAGGACAAATTAAAACTACAGCACCTTCTCGCATTTGGACACAACCCTTGAAGGGAAAACTTGGATGCCGACGCTTGTCTTTTCATACAACTGAAAGAAAAAAGCTCAAAAAGGCCAATATATTAAATAGAAAGAAAAATACAGATACAAAGTGTGGGAGGACTCAAGCAGAAAAATACATTAGATACTTAAAAAAAAAAACCTAAAGTGCCTAAATACATAGTATTAGGTGGCTAGAGAGAGTCCCAATTTGGTCTTGCTTCTGCCTCTAGTTCTAGGGAAGAAGCAAGCTAATAAGCTGTTAAGATGATTGTCATCCATTCTTCTTCTTTCTCCTGTAATAGACCTGTCATTCCTCTTTCGAAGAATCAGTCTGATGGGGTGGTAGAGCTGAAGCAGAAGGAATACCAATCGTAGTACCCACAATAGGTTTTAGTATCTGTGAAGTATAAGTTGTCTCTACACCGGATACTTAATGAAGAAGTGGAGCTACGAGGCTCTCCTGATTATCAGTCTGAAAACTATCATTTGTAGGTAATAGTCCATCAATATTCTTTCTTATGGGGTTTGCAGGTGCCAGCATCACATCACTCGCAGTAACAGTAACAACAGTGTCATGGGGGGTCCTCAGGGGCAACAGACACCTCCTGTCTGGCAGTATTCACCCTAAATGGAACTAAAGTGTCCGGAGCAGTGGGGTTAGACCCATCCTTATTCACTTGAACCTTAGATTTCAAATTTGGATGAAACTTGTGGCATTTATCAAGGACATGACCAAACACATTACAATGGGTACAATACGGAGGTTTGTGCTCCATGATGATTTATTGCCAATAAACATTATGGTTTGTGCCCAACCAGACTTCAATAACATCAGGTAAAGTAATATCCCTTTCCACAAGTATTCTGGTCACCGAGGGTCTGGTTAGGTTGAAAGTAGACAAATCTAGCTTCAAAGGATCCCCAAGGATTAGAGAACCCGATGGTGAAAAACATGCAGCTTGAGACTAGATAAATTAAATCATACAAATACAGTGGGAGTTTCATGATTTGGTTCGAAATCAGGAGACCACTTGAGTAACTTCATTGATTTGTTTGCGATACTAAGATATTTCTTGGAGAAAATTTTGGTGTAGTCTACGGCCACTGTTAGTTGGATCAACACATGTCTCCCATACATGAATCTCACTTTTCACTTGCCTATTAGCTTAAGATTATATGATAATATCCACAGGAGGATGTACCCACTGAAATTTTTCAATGAGAGCAAACTTGAATTTTTTCGGTCAGGGTATAAATTTCTGATTAAGAGAAAAAGATTGCTATTTTTTCACATTTTCTACTTACTTTCTTAAAAAAAGACAATCATCTGTATCATCGCAACATTTCTTATAGCTTGGGGAAATACCACAACGGACTCCACCTGAAGGTTACCCACCACGTGGGCAAATGAGACTCCCCTTCTATTGTTCGGAAATCCCTAGGTCCAGAGGAGGGCTGGTCGACCCACTTGGGCCCCTTGCTGAACTGGTCCAGCTATCTAATCTTTTACGGTTCCTGTTCAGGCCTTGCTTGTCTAGTATTTTGCTCTGCATCGAGTCTAGTTGACCACCCTCATCATCTTGATAAAGCTGCTTGTGGATCAATCTTACATTCCATGATAAAAGCTGTGTGTTAGTTGGTAGAAAGTTGGGTGTAATGAAATTAGACATAAAACCTTATACGTTTTGTATGTGTACAAGCTGTGTTGGAAGTTCTTGTATTTTAATTCTCATTTCCTTTCTTTTAATTTAACTTAGATTTGGAAGTCTACAATTTTTTTTTCTTTATTTTTTAATTTTGAACTAATGGTACGACGAATATATTACACATCATGTTGTTTACTTCTGTTGCTTGTGAAAACGAATACTGAGCTATTAACATTTTGTGGAATGAGTTATCGTACGTCTTTCCTGTGATAGTGGTTTTCTATATCCTACAATTGTTTGATTGTAGTAGTTTATGACTATGCTTTACCTAGAATTGGATTGATCTTGAGCAGTTGTGTATTTGATGTTGTACAGTCTGGAAAAACAGTGGCAATTAAGAGGATTCGATTGGGAAAACACAAGGAAGGTGTAAATTTTACTGCTCTTAGGGAGATCAAACTTCTCAAAGAACTCAAAGATCCAAATATAATCGAGTTAATTGATGCTTTTCCTTACAAGGGTAACTTGCATCTTGTATTCGAGTTCATGGAGAGTGACTTGGAAGCTGTTATTCGTGATCGAAATATTGTTCTCTCTCCCGGTGACATAAAGTCATATCTTCAAATGACCCTGAAAGGGCTGGCATTCTGCCATAAAAAGTGGGTCTTACACAGGTAATTAATTATCTGTTCTTTGTTTATCTTTCATTTACATTATTAGCGCATAGATTTTTGATAAATTAATTTCCAACAATTTGTTTGGCAGAGATATGAAGCCAAATAATTTATTAATTGCTGCAGATGGACAACTTAAGCTTGCCGACTTTGGTTTGGCTCGTATTTTTGGTAGTCCAGACCGCAGGTTCACTCACCAGGTATGATTTGCTTATTTCCCCCGCCAAATATTTACATGGTTACTTTGGTTGTTAATTTCTCTCTCTTATTTCTATCTCGCCAGATATTGGTTGCTTATTTGCGATGTTAAATGTTTACAGGGTTTGTTTAGTCGTATGTTTCGTTACTTCTATTAGGTTCCACTTCCGCAATTATACCATAGAAAGGAAGAAATTATATTTAATTCTCTGTTGACACGCTGGAAAAAAAAATCTGGTATCATTCAAAGCTGTATTCAAGTATATTCACGTCAGAGTCATTGCAACTATTGGACTTGGACTCACGATTTTTTTTTTACCTTTCAAATTCTGTTGTAGATGTTTCTGCTGCTAATTTTTATTTTGCTTAGTCCTTCTAAATGGCTTTCCAGCCTTGCTAGTTCTAAAACTAGCCTTTTAATATTAATTACCTTTACGATTCTTGAACCTTTTTTGTGCTAATTCGCTTCCTGGTTTTTTGCTTTTTCTACTCTTTTTAATTTGTTTTCTAATTTATCTTTAATAATTGCCACTCCTGACACGATGTTTTGCTCCTTATTTTAGTTGTATTGTATTCCTGTATTATTGTCTTATTGCAGCCTCTTGACTAACTTCAATGTATTTGTCATTGACATATCTGTCCAAAAGCTATATATATTGTTGAACTTCAGAAAAATGCGAAATAATATTATTGATATGATTTACATGAATCCTCGAATAGGAAAGACAATAAAAAGAAAATAACAGGAAGAGAAGATATAATACCTACATCTCCAATTAATTAATTCATTTTAATTACTTGGAGATAAAGAAAACAACATAAAACATAAAATGGGAAAGGAAATACATTTAATTCTCATAACTTCTAACAGTAATAAATTATTTCCTAATATAACTTCTAACAGTCTCTCTCCAGTTGAAATATGATTGAAACTTGGATTTGAAAAATATCAAGTAATGGACAAGGAATATTCTCTGTGAGGTAGAACTTGAAGTCTTCATCCCGTATTTGGTAATCAACCCCAAGAGTATTTAGTTGACCGCGGCTGTCTTTAACTTCAGTGTCTGTAGGTAGGTGAAAAGGTTCTACAGGTAATGTTGCAGGAAAATATACAACTAATAGTAGAGCTGTAGGTTATGGCTTGCAGGAAAAAAAAAAGTTTTCGAGTTGTCCTTGCTACAGGAAAAGGCTCCGTAAGAAGGCCTTTTGCAGGAAGAATTCTGGTGGAGGACTTGCTCCAGGGAAAACTTCGGAGGAGGGCTTGATACAGGAGAAACTTATGAAGGACGGCCTTATGAAGGAAAGGCTCCAATGGAGGGCCTGCTTTCAGTGGAGGACCTGCTGCAGGAAAAACACCGGAGGAGGGCTTGATACAGGAAAAAATCTAGAGGAGGGCTTGATTTAGGAAGCTACGGACGAGTGCCCGTTGTGGGAAGAATTTGGGAGGGCTTGCGACAAAAAAAGTTATGGAGGAGGACCTGATACAGGAAAACGTTCTGGAGAAGGGCCTGATGTAGAGAAAGACTCCGAAGGAGGGCCTGCTGCAGGAACAATTTCGGTGGAGGATCTGCTATAAGAAAAGCTCCGGAGGAGGGTCTGATATAGGAAAAAACTTCTGGGGAAGGCCTGATGCTGGAAAAAGCTTCGGAGGAGGGCTTGCTGTAGAAAAATGCTTCGAATGAGTACCTTTAGTAGGAAAAATTCAGACGGAGGACCTACTGTAGCAAAAGCTCGGTGAAGGGCCTGTTACAAGAAAAATTTTTGGAGGAGGTTCTGATGCGAGAAAAGGCTCCAGAGGAGGGTCTGCTGCATGAAAAAGCTCCGGAGGAGGGCCTGCTATAGGAAAAGCTCCACTGGAAAAACTTCGAAGGAGGGTCTGCAACGAGGAGGGCTTATAACAGGATACTTTCAACTGCAGGGAGAGTTCCGGTAACAAAGGAAAAATTCGAACTGCATAGAGTTTTTTGGCAGCAGGGAATAACCCGACGGAGAAGGGGCACGTTGTTGATTGCTGGGATTTCATTCAAGGATACATCACATATCGCGTCATTAATAACCTTCCTAAAGTTTTTTTTGGAAGAAAACCAATGATGAACTCCTCTGTGACAAGCTTCCTTTTGTTTCTACAATCCATGCATGTGAAATGGTGGAGGGCGCCACAAAGGTGGTTGCCGGAATTCACACATGTAGGAAGGTGCCGGTAAGGTCCGTGGGGAAGTTTTCCAGCCGACAAAGATGATTTATGGTAGTTAGGGACCTGCAAGGAGAGATCTGACAGTCCTGGGAGGAGGTCCAATTGATAAGAGTAGGTTCGATTATCGGTAGGTATGCAGGGAAGGGGTTTAGCTGCTTGAAATCTACAAGGGAAAATCTACAGAGGTAGTTTTAACAGCGGGAAAGACTGCAGGAGGGAGTGCCGGCTGTGGGATAGGCTATAGGTAGGTGCCCCAACGGTCCTGGAAGGAGATCGGGAGGGAGGTCCGGCGGTTGGAAAATCTTGCAGGAAGGATCAACAGGTGAAACCTGTTGAGAAAACAGAAACGGGAGAATCAAAAGAGAAGCCAGGGAAGATGGGAGAATCAGCGGGGAAGACAACAGGAAAAAGAGGTTCTCCTTTCTTTATTTCCGCTGGAAAGATGAACTAAATCCGATAGGCAAACTAGGATTTCCAGAGAGAGAAAGTCACTCTGGAGGTCGAGAATTCCATTAGAGAGAGAAACTTCAGCTTTAGAGTCAGGATTTCCCTGGGAAATGAAAAACCATGTTATCTAGAGGTTGACAAAGTTGCAGCTCCCAACTCGGTAGATTTGGGAAAGGAAAGAATCGTGCGGGGTCGCAGAAAAAAAACAGACAATGCTTCAGAGGGGCTGTAGGGATTCTACTTTAGGTACGAGGACCTGCAGACAGCTTGTAGGGAGAGAGAGCATCCCTCCCTTCTTGCAAGGAGGATGACAAGAAGGGCGTTCGACGGTTTTGAAGGAAGGACCGACAGCTAGGGTAGAGAATTTGACTCTAATATCATGTTGAAATTCAGAATAATGCAGAATAATTTTATTGATATGAAACAGGGGTTTAAGTAACTCTTACATGAATCATAGAATAGAAAAGACAATAAAAAGCAAATAATAGGAAAGGAAGATATAATACTTATATATCTAATTAATCAATTCATATTAATTATTTGGAGATAAAAAAAACAACATAAAACATAAAATAAGAAATTAAATAATTTCAATCCAAGGAAAAAAAATTAATTCTCTTAACTTTTAACTAGATAAATTATTTCTTAATATAACTTTTAACATGTGTGTTTGTGTGTGTGTGTGTATATATATATATATATTAAACGTTTGATGACCACATGTACCTGTCCATCCCATATGTGCTAATTCGACTCAGTTGGATACGAATCTGGTATAAAGGGGACTTATGCCGAATTTGCCAACCAACACGCCGAATTTGCCAACTAACAGGCTGCCAATTGCACGCGCGCACACTCACACACACACACACACATAGATAGATATATATATATATATATATATATATATATATATATATATATATATATATATATATATATATATNCGGTCCTGGTGTTGGTGATTGTCTGTGGATGGAATATAAGCAGCAAGTGCAGACCCGTCGAAGGCTGTAGTGGACAAGGAAGCACCTAAGATGACCTTTTGTCGACTCTCTTCGCGGCATATATCGGAGAAAGCTTCAGAAATTGTTGGAAGAGGTTTCTAATTCAAAATCCGTGAGCGAGTTTGGTCAAACTCAGATTTGAGGCCGAGAAAAAATTTGAAGGTGTGTTTCTGTTCTATGATTTGGCGAAATATGACAGAGTCTTCGGGACACTTCCAAGGGTACACCTCGAATAGATCTAGTTGCTGCCAATACCGAGTAAGAGTATTGAAGTATTGGATGACAGTGAGATCACCTTGACGAAAGTCATGAAGAATGGTCTCAACATCAAATAGTTCGCTTGTATTGTCAGCACTAGAATAGATCTCACGGGCAGCATCCCAGATTTCCTTAGCCGTGCCATAGAGAAGAAAATTTTTGCCAATACCAAGTGCCATCGAGTTAACAAGCCAGACCATAACCATATTATTCTCGAATTTCCAAGTCTTGTATGACGGATCTGTTGTCATCAGAGCTGGAGTATCACCAGTGAGGTAGTCATTTTTGCCTTTGTCGCATACAAACATCATGACTGACAGCGACCATTGGAGGTAACTCTGGCCGGTGAGTTTGTGGCTGGTGATGAGGACAAAATTATTGTCTGAATTGCTGGGCAATGGAGACCCAGCCGCGGAGGGGTGACTAGAAGTGACATCACTAGTGGAGGAGTTACAGACATGGCCGTATTTAGTCATTGAGCACGGCTGGAACTGGTTGTGCTCGGTCGCAGAAGAAGAGTCGGCGCGGGAGATCGCGGGAGACACCCGATGCGACACGGGAAAGCTCGATGCGGGAGATCGCGGGAGACGCAGGATCATATGATTGCGGAAGAAGCAAGATCGGTCGATCGCGGGAGAAGAACGATCAGACGCAGACGTAGTGATCAAAGATAGGCACGATCTGTCGAGGAGCGGCGCTCGGATGCAGACGATCGGGGCAGGCGCAAACTAGGGCAACGCTCGGTAAGGACGATCGCAGGAGAGAAGGTCGCCGAGCGGGAGAGCCTCTGATACCATGTGAATTTTGAATAATTCTTTTTTCTCAATGAATACATAGATAATTCACCTATAAATAAGCGAGTACAAGAGAAAAAAGAGGAAATAAATCTTCCTACAATTAAGTAATTCCTATAATTATGGAATAAACATAAATACCTATTATTAAGGAATTACCTTTTTATACTATGACTAAATATAACAAGTACCAAATAGAATTAAAGAAATTATAATGAGCGTAATTCCACACATTCCTCTAGTGACAGAAGTGAAACTAAAACTGAATACTTCGGTTTTAATTCCACACATTCCTTCGTTTAAGTAGAACTAAAACTGAATACATGGAATGTAATTTTAGTAGTAATAGCTCTAGTGACAGAAGTGTGATTTTGGGTGATCAAATTATTAAAAGGTCTGAACGATTTAGATATCTTGGGTCCGTTGTCCAAAGCGATGGTGATATAGATGGGGATGTTAATAGTAGAATTCAAGTTGGTTGGTTGAAGTGGAGGAATGCTTCNAAAAAATAAAGATAAAGAAGCTTAAATTAATACGAAACTATTTATTTGAGAAAAACTCTTATGGGTTTCCTTATGTCATGTTAATCCCCTCTACTTAAATAATACTTGCCCGATGGTTTTGTGTCTGCAAATATTTTCCGTTCGAAAGGAAATAATTGAAGATGACAGCAATATTGTAAGTGTTATAAATCTTTGTTAGTAGGAAGATCAATCTGGCAGGTATTGTAGCCAAACCTTGTTAGATTTGAGTTTGCCATGTGTGCCCACATGATAATAATTATTTAAAAAATGCTATTTAAAGAAACCTTAATTCGAAGGGCTGGACTAGAGCTACAGGACTAGATGATTTGGTTTGAGAATTAACTAAAGCAAGGTAGTAGATACATGCCACATCCTCGTAATTGCTAGGGCGCAAACTGATTACAAAAGAAGGCCAATATAGAAACCGCTAAATTTTACTCATTCATTAGATATTAATGATGCAAATTTAGAAATCAATGGTGTAAGTTTTATTCGTTCTTATGTATGAAATATAAATAATCCTCTTAATAGGAAACATATAAAATTTGGGATGAAAAACTGCAAAATACTTACATTAGGAAAGTTATAATGCTGAAATCAACCTAGTTGTGCATATTTATCTAGAAGGGAAGACAACGCCTGCATTTTTAACTCTTGTACAACCATGCTTGATGGATTTATAGCAAGCCTTTTGAATTTGTGAAACGGCAATGATATAGAGCCTAATGTGTGGCTTCCTCGGATCTTTGAGTGAAACAATCTTGTGTGCTCACACTCCCCTTAAGCAAATGAATAGATGTCATCGATTTTAAGCTAGTCATTTACCATGCGGTTCAATGACCTTAAATTTATAAGATTAATCCTTGAGAAGACCGCCAAGTTAGCATAGTCACCTGACCTCTTGACAAAGAGTGTTCTACTATAGAAATCCTTCTTCTATCCATCTATGCATTTCTCAGGGTGATCTCCTTTCATTTACTTGAATTTGGGCTTGCTATTGGATAACTATCTTGGCAATTTTATCTCTTAAGTCACACCACTGACCGTGCTGCACACATTTGAAGATTTTAGTATGGATTGCCTAGACTAAGCCATTGAGTAATATGCATTTCTACCGTGATTAATCATTTTTTAGTAATTGAAATATTGCAGTTTGTGTTAAAGTTAAAAAGGAATTACGAAACATATAAAAACATGCCCTTAGGCATGGTAAAAAAAATCCAAATCATCTCAGAGGATGGCAAAAGGCTTCGAAGATTCAGACACTGAAGCAAAATAAAATAAAAGCTATGTTAGAGAACCCTTTTGAGCACAAAAATGGGCTGCCTGTATTGAGCTCCTGGAAACAAAATGAAAATTAACTTTTAAAATGCGTAAGAAAAGCAAAAGTGTGGCATTTCTCTAGTTTGTCTTCCCAAGTCTTTCGAGTCACCGTATCCCTCATCTAGCTGCTGATATTAGTGTTGCTGCCTTCCACAATGAGGCCTTTGGCCTCCAACATTCAAGGTTGGAACATATGTCTTATAGAGAGGATAGCTTGGAGTTCCATAGATCCGCTGTCCCAGTGTTGCATTTGTTGTCCCATAGTGGAAAGCAGTTGCTCGGTTTCATCCTGGAGGACTGCCTCCGTGCCGACCCATTGATTGAGAAGAAGTGCACCATCCACGTTCACCTTGAGCCAATGTAGCCAGAAAAAGGGTAATGACAGTCTTTGAGACTAGCTAGTGCCCCAGTGCTCCGGGATGGGAAAAGGATGATTCTTGGTGAGTGCCTTAAGGATGGTTGCCGCCAGAATGTTAGGTGTAGCAAATGGCCGCCCATGCTTCTTTGCCTTCTTTCCATTCCTTGCTCTCCAACACTGGTGGACGACATGGCAGTAGATTCGGGCTAGTGGGATGTGGGTTTTGCTGAGGGTAGTAAGATCTCGTGTCACCTCAAGGAAGGTGTAGAATATCAGCATCCAAAATCCCCATTTCTGGAGAACCTGTAGGGCTTCTCTCAAAACTTTGCTCTGCACAATGATATGCTCCTTGACTCCTTGTCTATTTTGAGGCAGCCCCATGGGCATCTTGGATCCACCCCAAGCCCCCGAGTTTCCAATTAGTCATTTGTGGGGATGGCGTCGATAAAAAGTCGTCCCAAAAAAAAAAACCTTTCCCTCGGATGGAGACAATTCTGCCGAGCCATCTAAAGCTCTCGTTGAGAGATGGAAAGTGAGCTGCATTGACTAGGGAACTGATGGTATTACCAGAGAAAGGTCTGGCGAGCTCAGGCCAATCCTCCAACAGCCCACACCTAGTCTCCAACTCCAAAGCCTGCTCCAATAGAGGCTGACCAAAGCACTCCTGTACCTTTCACACGTCCCACGCATCTCCCTCTCTCAAATCAGCCACCCTAAGGTTCTCAGCCGCATCCGCGTTGACGAACGCAGGCTACCGAATCAGCACCCTATCATGGATCCACAAATGTTGAAGAACGAATACCTTCATACCATCCACAATTCTCCATCCGCCAATATGCCATGAAAAGGAGGTCCCACATCGCTTACTGCTGTTCCAAGTATTATCGGTTGGAAGGCCCTTAGCACCCTCACATACAATATGCCATGAAAAGGAGGTCCCACATCGCTTACTGCTGTTCCAAGTATTATCCCCATAGATTGTTCTAAGGTTTCGGTTGTGCAGACCGTCGAGTTCAGTGAAAAAAACCCAGGCAATCCTAGCCTACAAAGGCCCATTCCACCTGACAGTTTTTCCCAGCTCACATAATGCAACCCCTTACTTCGGTCAATCCGCTCCATAAAAATTCCTGCACTTGACTTTGATTTTTTCCAAAACCGCCACCGAACCTCGGTATGCGTTATTAGATACATGGAAATGGATAGAAAGCAAGTTTTAATGTGTAGCTCGACCCGCAAGTGACACGTGTCAATTACCCCGCGCATTAACCTTGCCTGCATCTTTACCGAGTAACTTGCAAAAGTCACTCGTGACCAGCCTTCGCATTGCCAAGGTGATGTCCACATGGGCTTTTTTCATCCATGATGAACTACATGCCTCATTTTAAGAGGATGCTTCTTATTACCATCCCCATTGTGATTGACCATTCATTCCTCTTAACTTTCTGAGAGTNAAAAAAAAAAGATTGCGAGAAGCTTTTTTTTTTCTGTGCTGTTTAAAGAAGCGGGAACAGGCCAACCACTAAAAAGCTTGGTTTCTTTTAGTAGTGTAATAATATAAGATTTTAAATCACCATCTATATGACACTTATCAATACAAGCTGCAACTTTGTGGAGTAATTCAATATANTAAAAAAAAAAAGATTGTGAGAAGCTTATTTTTTTTTTCTGTGCTGTTTAAAGAAGCGGGAACAAGCCAACCACTAAAAAGCTTGGTTTCTTTTAATAGTGTAATAAAATAAGATTTTAAATCACCATCTATATGACACTTATCAATACAAGCTGCAACTTTGTGGAGTAATTCAATATAATAATGTCAAAATCATAACGTTCTTTTATTAATATTAAAATAGTTATGGCGGGCTTTTAGTTTACCTTTCTGACTTAACCTGAAAATGTGATGCTGGTTACTGTGTTAAAATTATAATAATTTTAAGTAAAAATTTTGAAAATTTCTTAAGACAAATGATTGAATTCTTCTTAAATTTAATAATTCAGCTTGAAATTGAATGCGTGTTTATTTAAACTTGGTATTTTTTTTTAAGAAAGATTTATTTTTAAATCTTATTAAGAAATGCAAAATAAAACTGTGATGTTGGCCTCAAGCTAGATGAAGAAAGTTGAGAATTTGTATGGCTAAAATAAATATTATATAAACTATATATTATTTATTTATGCGCCCCCTTCAAAGAAACTTGTTCACTTTTAGCTTGCAAAGCTTCTGTCATCATTTATGTTTAATTTTTACTTTTTCCTTAATGTTTAGGCACATAACATTTCTTCCTCCTGATTTGAAAATAATGCTGATTATTTCACAATGGCATTTGTTTTTATTTTTTTGTTCNATCATCATTTATGTTTAATTTCTACTTTTTCCTTAATGTTTAGGCACAAAACATTTCTTCCTCCTGATTTGAAAATAATGCTGATTATTTCACAATGGCATTTGTTTTTATTTTTTTGTTCTAGCATAACTAAAAACTCTGGTGACCAAGTGGAGTTCCAGGCCATCAATTCTATGCAAGTGGATCTTGATGCTGCTTTTAACAATCCTCACCCAACCACTGGTATATTTAAATTTTTCTTTCTCCTTGCTGAATCGTCCTTTAAGCCATTCTACTTGTGGAATTTCCTTCGGCAAAGGCTTGATTTTGTAGTGGCATTTCTAATGTGTTATTGTAAATTATTCAGTTATTGAAATTTAATATGTTTCTTTGTTTACCATTGCTGAGCGGCTTAATGTGCTATAATTAAAAAATCATATATATTAGTTGGTTATTACATCTATACCCATACAAAACATCCAATCATTTTCATCCTTTTTATGCATCTCATGTTTTCATGAAAGCAGCCCCCTGTTTTGGGAATAGTGAGTGGAAATCACAAAATATATAACTTGAATTCACGCTATTGAATGTACAATCATCTCCTTTAACCAATTGACCGTGTGTCTGTTTGCTTCATGAAGGCCCCCCTTGTTTATATTTTCATCCTTTTTACGCTTTAAGTCCTGTTTCTTTTGCATTCACTATATACAGATTCAGAGCCCCCAAATGGGAATCCTCAAATCCAGGAAGAACCAGTTGGACCATCAGAAAAATTCGAAACCAGCAGGTAACCTTCATCCATCAGTATATGATTCTAATCACCACGTCGATTCAATTTGTATTGAGTCGAGTCTTCGATCTCGTGCAGCAATTTGGCAGAAATGAGCGAGGGAGATCCAACTACGACCAGCGCAAGCTATGGCGGTGGTCCTGCAGCGAGTTTCTCCGAGGGTGACCTCGAACCGACGAGCGATGTTTCCATTGGCATCCGTAAAACTCGAGCCAGCACAAATGCCAGCAAGGCTAAACCTGTTGAGCCAATGCTTACCGAGCCTCCTGAGCCAAGCAGTGGCAACAAGCGCAAAGCAAAAAAGGTTGTTAAGCAAAAGAAATGGAGGGGCTGAGAGATGACCTCATAACCCTACTAATTTAATTTTATTTGTCAGCTTAGGAAGTCTAACTTGTGACAATATTTATGTGGTTCCCATTGTTTGGATGTTGGATGAAAGACATTTAGTCGGTGTACATTGTTAAGATGGAAATAGTTGATCTCATAATTGTTGTTGTCTTGTATAATTTTTTTTTAATGTTACATTAATTATTTGGAAAATTTGGCTTGTGTTTGCTTTAAAATATGTACAAGTGGAGTTTTTTTTTTTCATAAATCGTGCTTACTATTCTTAGAAGCTTTCTGAAAATTTAGGTGTCCAAATGGTTGGCTTGCCTTTGTGAGGAGTTTATTGATTTTTTAAAATAAGTTAATTTCTCATGTCTGCTTGTTTCAAAATCTTAGTTTAGTACCGGTGGCCTTGTTTAATCAGAATTTAAGTGCTTGCAAAAATTACCGGTGATCTCCAATCAACTCTTTTTTTTTTTTTTGTAGCAAATGAATTTCATCTGTTCGTATTTCAAATTTATCCCATGAACAGATCCAAATGTAAAGGGGAAGTATATTGATTCTGTTTCTGAAAATAACAATATTGCCATGCACTTCATCATGTTGAAATATAAAAAAAAGGAAAATTCAATTACGTATCACTCAATACTTATGTATTTACATAAATAGCATCCAGAATTTATGTACCTACCATCTTACTTTTGCATGAAAAGATGCATTTCATTTTTTCCAAGTTAAATATGGTAGTATTTTTTATGTGATATGAAAGATTTGGATAGTATAAATGTTTATTTCTTAAAAAAGGTTTTAGAAATGTAAATTAAAATAGGGGATTGAGTGGTATATATGCAAATGCAAAGTCCAAATGAAACTGGAAATCTTATTGGAAATGTAGAAGCCAAAGAGCGGCGTGGGAAGGAAAGATAGGAGGTAGGTAGGTATGAAGTGACCTCAATTCACCAAATTCAAGCACGCAATTAGAAAAGAAAACAAAAGAGTCTTCTCCCAACTACCCTCACCTCATGGAGATAACCAAGAAACTAAAGGAGGACTTAATCAACGGACAGGACTGCTTTGCCGGTGGTAACGTGGCAAATAAACATCTGTGAATAAATTGGGTCAATTTAACTACTAAATTATTTAATTAGCCCATCCGAGTCTGTTCAACCATATTTCAGAAATTGTTATTATTATTCTTATTATTTTTCTGTCCTATTAACTCTGGAGAGACCTATGTGAGAAAGGTGAATGAATATCTTTCTTCGCCTCTTATATACCTTCAAGAAAATATTAAAATACATGCTAGTGCCTCAATGAAAAGATTGAGACGTGGATGTCAAACTGAGGATGTGGTATACGTATATCATTAATGTCAGTCTTGACTTTTATGTTTTGATAGTTTCGAGGATTGCCGAGGAGGCTAGCTAGGCTTGTGAGTCTAGTTGGCGAGTTTATCATATGAAAATGATAAAGAGTATTTCGACAAACTACTTTGCTAAGTCAGTTCAACAGGTCAACTCGGTAGTTGGAAGATGACAACTAACATGTTCAAAAGTGAGGCAAGCAGGTTGCTTTAACCGGTCGTCTAGGTGATGATTAGACCTTTTGCGTAGATGGGCCTTCTAGACCCATGAGGCTTCAACTCAGAATACATGTAGGTAAATCATCTAGTATGGATTCAAACAATTCTAATTTATGTTGGATTCAAAGTTTGAACTTCTCCCTAACCTTATTAGATTAATGTTCAAATTACATTTAAATTTTGCTCAAGCCCTATTTGAACATGAAATCAACTAAACTCGAAACATAGTTAAATCATATTCAAATGTTGTTCAAATGTGATATGAACATGATCACAATTTTGTTGGAACATGATTTAAATCTTTATGGTTTGATACAAAATTTAAATGTGCAC
Organism: Phalaenopsis hybrid cultivar; assembly: GCA_002079205.1. Classification (NCBI taxonomy): domain Eukaryota; kingdom Viridiplantae; phylum Streptophyta; class Magnoliopsida; order Asparagales; family Orchidaceae; genus Phalaenopsis; species Phalaenopsis hybrid cultivar. The sequence goes on from JXCR01078226.1 coordinate 16,735, forward strand.
ACGGTATCAAATATAAAATTATCTTGAGATAAGTAATGAACTTCTAGGCAACATTTCTCATATTTTACGTAGTAAATATAAAATTTTTCAGGAGGTGTGGTAATAATGAGCAATCGCAGAAAAAAAAAAAAAAGATGTAATGGCTTCTTCAGTTCTAGTTGAAAAACAAATAAATTAAGTTCAGATATGATAGTTATTGCTTGGAATAAAAAAAAAAGTTTAATTTCTTAAGGTTTTAGGTTAGTTTAATTTAATAAATGTGTAGTTTTAAATGGTTTAGTAATAGTAGGATAAGAAAAAAGTGCTAGTTCTAGCATTTATCACTTCCTTTAAAGTTGCGTGTTTGACGGCTGATGCCAGATTTGGATTAGTTGCGCCGGAATTAGTAGGATACACATTGCATAATCAACGCCGTGGTTGCGGTAGCTTCGCTGCGTCCTATATTTCAGGTTTCTTTGAATTGCGATTAGATTTTGTTTGATGATAAAATGAGTCACTATCTAGATTAAAGCTAGTTTTCTGAAACGCATCTTTGTCCATTTTTCTGATTACATGTGCGAATAGTTTTGATAGTAGGTGAATTGAATTTGTTTTTGGTACAAAATGGCTTTTTGCTTCATATTCCTCTTCGTTTTAGTGCTTCTAAACTGTTTCTCATTGAAAATTAGTTTTGCTGCATTTCAGGTTCTTGTTATTTTAGGAAACCATAAAGTGAATTCACAAAATTGTATCTTTATGAGGTTGCTGAACTTTTCTCCAAGATTTAGTATATCTGTGTTCGTCCTTTCAGCTGTGGTGTTAGTAACCTTTTCGTCATATTTCATCGATGACAACATTTGGGGCACAAATCATAAGCTTGATCCTGCGTCTAGGGTTCCGAAGAAGGGCCCCGGCAAACCTCCGATATTTGCCTATTGGATTTCTGGCACCCAGGGTGAGGGAAAGAAGATTTTTCGGCTGCTGAAAGCCGTCTATCACCCAAGGAATCGTTATCTCTTGCATCTTGATGCTGGCTGCACTGCGTATGAGAGGAACGAATTGGCTAGATTGGTTCTTTCTGAGAGGATTTTTCAAGCTTTCTCAAATGTTGATGTAGTGGGCAAGGCTTATGCTGTTGATCGTAGTGGGTCTTCAGTCGTTGCTGCTACACTCCATGGAGCATCAGTTTTGCTCAAAATTTGGGATGATTGGGATTGGTTCATTACTTTGAGTGCTTCTGATTATCCTGTTGTTACTCAGGATGGTATGAATTTAGTTCACATTGGCATCATTTTAATACTGTTTACGGTTTCATGTTCTTGATTGAAATCTTCCACTCTATGAGTGCTTGGCCCAATTTACAGAAGCCAAGTGCTAATTTCTTGGTGAAATTATCTCCTTAAAACTTTTTTTCTTGTATGGTGTTCTGCAAGTTGATTGGCCTGTTTTCTTTTTAGTTCCTGAATCTGATTTGAATCCTACTCAACCTAAATTCTTTCTGAAATCATATAGAATGATTGGTGAAGTGTTGGTAGCTAGACCTTCTCCACCTATAGTACATTAAAAACCTGATTTCAGGTGGTGATGTTTTTTAGTTTCAACTTTCAAGTAAAAAACTACAGTGTGTAGTTGAACCTGCTGTTCTTATTCTTGGCATTTGATAAAATTTAAAATTTATTTCTTGTTTGAGGTTTTTGAGTTTTCTCACTATAAATTTGAATTTTTTATTTCATTTTTATTACTCGTTAAATTTTAAAACCAGTTCAGAATTTTGTTTTGTATCTTTCTAGATTTATTTTGGATCAAATAGATGTTGCGATCAGTACAAGTATGCAATTCTATCAGTTTACCTTTTCTCTTCTTTTGAAAGAAATGTCAACAATGATTGAATGATAAGTAGTGACCCAAGAATGAAAAGCTAAGACTAGAAAAGTCAATTTGATGTTTATGTAAAATAATTTTCCTGTTAAATTTCTCTCAAATTCTGAATTTTTTTCTTGAAGGCACACAACTTTTGTTCCTTCTAGAATTAGCAGTTATATTAAANTATGATTGAATGATAAGTAGTGACCCAAGAATGAAAAGCTAAGACTTGAAAAGTCAATCTGATGTTTATGTAAAATAATTTTCCGGTTAAATTTCTCTCAAATTCTGAATTTTTTTCTTGAAGGCGCACAACTTTTGTTCCTTCTAGAATTAGCAGCTATATTAGAAAAATTTAGGCTGCCACATGAGAAGCTACTCCATTTTATGTTGCTTCAGTCTGAATTAACAATAATTTTTTNTTGATGTTTATGTAAAATAATTTTCCGGTTAAATTCCTCTCAAATTCTGAATTTTTTTCTTGAAGGCACACAACTTTTGTTCCTTCTAGAATTAGCAGTTATATTAAAAAAATTTAGGCTGCCACATGAGAAGCTACTCCATTTTATGTTGCTTCAGTCTGAATTAACAATAATTTTTTNGAATAAAACAAGAATCAACACAAATTAGAAGAAGAACACAGAGATTTAACGAGGTTCGACAAAGAATTGCCTACGTCCTCGGGAGCGAGCGGCGGTTTCACTATTTCAGAGAAGTTACAATTTACATCCCATAGGGTCACACATATATATAAACATATACAAATTCACAGATAAAATTACAATCACACCCTCGCTCCTCTCAACCTCATTTATTTCAAGAGACTCATTTTCACCAGGAGACAACTCTTCACCAAGAAACTCCAACTCCCTAAATATGAGCCATACCTAACAATTCTCCATCTTGGTGAATATCCAACACCTTAGGAGATATGCATCACCCGGTATATGCGCCTACCAAACAAATCTCCACCTTAGTAAATATTCAGCCTCTTTAGAAAAAAATTTTCACCTTGCAAATATCCAATCCTTTAGGAGAAAAAATCTCCACCTTGTGAATATCCTATCCCTTAGGAGAAAAAACTCATGGAGTCTCTTTATACCAAAGTGGGTTGGGCAACCAAACCATCTAACCTGGCTTGGTCAAAGTTTCTGTTGCATTTTCACCATATGATTCAACAGAGCGATCACCACCTGCAACTGTACTCCCTATCAGTTTATAGATGTTACCTACAATGATCTTCCCTTTTATCATATTCAGTGCACTCTTAACAATTCTGATGGTTTCCCTATCCTCATCTGCCTTAAGAATGAAAC
>JXCR01078226.1:34400-53485 GCA_002079205.1 Phalaenopsis hybrid cultivar
AAAAAAAAACAAAATAGGTGGTGTACTGCATTTAGCACAAACTAGGATATTAAAGGCAGCTAGATATTAAATATGCTGAATGCTTCAAACAAATAGCATAGAACTTAAAGTTAAACGACAATCGATCTTCCAAACCTTTAATAACAAGAAGAATCTTTCAGTCAACTGACAACAGTTTTTGAAATGTTGAAATTCAGAATAATACAGAATAATATTATTGATATGAAACAGGGGAATAAATAACCCTTATATGAATACTAGAATAACAAGTAAAATAAAAAAGAAATAACAGGAAAAGAAAAATATAACACCTATATCTCTAATTAATCAATGCATATTAATTATTTGGAGACAAAGTAAACAACATAAAACATAAAATATAAAATAAAATAAATTCAATCTAAGGAAATAAATTTAATCCTCATAACTCTAACAACAATAAATTTTCTAATATAACTTCTAATACTTCCCCTCAAGTTGAAAAACGGTTGACAACCATGTTTTACTTGGATTTGAAAAAATCAAACAATTGGGGAGAAAGAATCTTTGAGGTAAACTTGAAGTATTCATCCCGTACTTGATAAGCAACCCTAAATGCATTTAGGGATATTTTTAGTTGACTGCAAATGCCTTTAACTACAGTTTTTACAACGTTTGTAGGTAGACAAAAGACACTTACAGGTAATGCTACAAAGAAGTAGCAACATACAAGAAAAACTGACTCTAGTCAACTGCGGTTGGCTTTGATTGTAGTTTATGCATGTTTGTAGGTAGGCGGAAGACTTCTACAGGTAACATGTAGGGAAGTTTGCAAGGAAGTAGACAACATACAGGAAAGCTGCCGGGAAAAACACTCCAGAGGAGGGCCTACTGCAGGAAAAACATCGGAGGGTCTGTTAAAGAAAAAAGATCTAGAGGAGGAGCGATTGCCACGCATCGCGACTGTATGACAATAGGACCCACTATCATATAGCCGCGATGTGCGGCTGTGATCGGAGAGCGCACGCAGCTTTGCGTGCGCTCTCCGCACGCAATAATTAGACCTAAAGGAGATCCTATTGCAGGGAAAAGTTCTAGGGGGTCTGCTACAGAAAAAAAAACATCAGAGGGTCGATTGCAAGAAGAAAGTTTCGGAGGAAGGCCTACTACATGAAAAAAAGTTTCGGAGGAGAGCCTAATACAGAGAAGAACTTCGGAGGAGGGCCTGCTGTAGAGAAAAAAAGGAAGAACACCTAGCAAAGATTTTCATTCCAGAGGTTCCAAGCTCACACCACCGCAAGTTGAGATGTGGCTCATCTTAACAACAAGCCCGAATTTCTCTATGACAAAGAGTCGTTGGAGTCGATGATGGTTNAGGTGAGATCCACGACATTGAATGTCGCTGCCATTTTGAAGACGCACGGTAGGTCAATTTTGTAGGTGTTGTCGTTTAGCTTTTTTAAATAGCAGAATGGCCCATCAGCCCTGAGCTTGAGTTTTCCGTGTGCTCCTTCAAGAAACCGCTCTTTTTTGAGACAGACCCACACACTGACTCCTTTAAAGGTTACCTTTTTTTCAGATTTTATTGGCTTGTGCTTGATATTTTAGTTTTTTTGAGAAATTGTTTCCCCAACTTCCTTGTGAAATTGCTGAATTTGGCAAGCACGTTTTGTAGTATCCTCGCTAATATCTGTTAAGGGTAGAAGTTAAACCAATTCAAGGGGTATGATTGGGTGCGGTTGTACATAATTTTGAATGTCATGTGTCATGTGATTTGACTTGTTGTTCTATTGTAGGCTAATTCGGCTTGAGCGAGAACGAGATCCCATTATTTAATGTTTCTCCNGAGTCTCGACATAAACATATTAAACCTCCCTTAGTAGGGGAAACTCAGGAAGTAGCCTATATATTTGAAAAGTTTGATTTTTTTTATATGGGGTAGCCCTGTGTCGGATATCAGCTCCTCAAACTCATGACCATTTTGGACATTCAACACCAGCCATGCTAATGCTCCTATCAAAGCATGCAAAACAGTAGCTCGAGATGCTACAAACTCATACTCCGTTTGCACACTCATTACCTCAGACTCACTATGATATATGAGTTAACCTAAAACATGACTAAAACACACCTAACTTTTATTGATGAAATAGTAAAAGACGAGTACAAGGACGCTTCCAAACCAACAAGGACTAAAAAACATCAAGCACGAACACATAAACAATAAAACAAACATACCAACATTAAAAAAAGATAGTGATTGTAGGACATAGGCATAATAACAGATCAGAAATAGCCTTGGACAACGTCGACGACCGGCTGAAAAGTTATTGAGGCGGCTGGGGAGTAGTCAGAAGCGGTTGGACGTTCCTCGGAGAGACCTATGGTTACCTGAGGGTGTTGGGATGTGATTGCGAAGTGGCCTGGGAAGATCCTGAAGTACTGATTGCTAGTTGTAATGCCCAGCAGAGGACTGGTTGGTTAATGGAAGTGTTGTGGCGGATAGGAGAAACTATGAGAATGAAAGATAGCGCCAAGGGGAGTTGTGGAAGTGCGGAGGTGGAGGGAGGATGATACCAGAAGGAGGAAAGGAGTGGGGATACACNAATTTCTATGGTTTCTAGCATCCGCACCTATCTAATCCACCACAACAAATTTTTTTTTTTTTGTTCGTTCTTTCGTTTTTTTTTTCTTTTCTTTCTTTGTTCCTTCTTTATGTCCTTTCACAAATCTGAAAAACGTTAAATATGCCGCAAAGAAGGAATTTGTCCGAGCCTACCCGAGAAAGGACATGGAGAGAATTTCGTCGCCTCCAACAAAGGCCTATGGATATTAAAGAGAAAATTTAGTGGGAAGTTACCCTCGATGGTGATCTGGAAGGTCGAAGGAAAAAATGAGAAAATATGAGGATAAGCAGGAAACATAGCTGCTTCCTACAAACATACTACCACAAAAAGTTGCTGACTCTAGCTTCCGAAAAAGAGATATCGTATCACCAAGCAACGCCCCTCCCCCCCTCTCTCTACATGCTACTATCTAGCAAAACTAATATGCAAGTCAAGTCTGTGACAACCAAAAAATATTGCAAGTGCCATAGATTCGAACATGTAGAAGCAGAATGTACAACCAGGGGAGTGATCTATTTTACGGAGTAAAGCATTGTTGAAACCTGGGGCAAGGACGTCATACACTGGACAACAGTTCGAACAAGAATTTTTATCCGATGACGTCTACCCCCGTGGAACTCCCATATTCGTGGATGCTCCAATGTCTTTCCTAAGGAACATGCAACTTTTGATGAGATTGTGATTCCCACTCTTCTAGAAGATGAAAAACTTATTGTTGAGACATACAAATTCCACACAGATCAAAAGATGTCATAATTTAAAATTTCAGTGGATGATCTTAGTAACGATCAACTAATAGCATCATAGGCGGTTGCACTTCTAGCCCTCACCCCAATATTTCACATGAAGAGATGAAAAACAAGGATGAAACTCTTGTTATTGGAACAAGACAGAAGATGTCAGTTTCTCAAAACTTCAATGGTCAGAGGGAAGACTCAAAAGATGATAAGAATCACCAATTAACAAAACTCTTGCAAACCCTTAAACCCGCTGAGGCCCAACTTTTAATAGATGAGAAGCATATGAGATATTTAATTATTCAAATTTACCTCGAAAGAACCTACGTTGATGTGTACCTTCAACTCAGATTATACCAAACCAGAACAGCTCGATAGGGAGATATGCTTGAAGGTGGAAAAAGCTCCTCAAAAGCGTTCGGAGTCAGGGTAGCCGTCAGTAAGATTCAGAAACAACCACAGCGAAATAGGATCTTCGATAGATGAAGTTGAAGCTTTTCCAACCTTGGGAGACTGACGCAGGGCTCGGAGGAGGACTGGCCGGTAGCCAAGGGTGGGGGACTTTTGATGAGATTGTGATTCCTACTCTCCTAGAAGATGGAGAACCTATTACCTCTACCTAACCCCTCACATATTCCTCTCCACTGCTCGTTGCCCTTCGACCTACACCCATCCTTTCCTATTCCAACCTCCAATTCCTAGCCTCCATATCGGCTACCGCCTCAGGCTCCACCAAACATCCAACTTGCCCCCAACACCCCCACACATATTCCTCGCCATTGCTCGCTGCCCTTCAATGTACGTCCATCATTCCCTGTTCCAACCACTATTTCCCAGCTTCCATAACCACTAGGGTTGTAACCAAGGGCAGGTGGTGCTCCGACTGTATCTTGCTCCAATGTGGTGACCCTCACATATTCCTATCCACTGCTCGTTNGTTCCAACCTCCAATTCCTAGCTTCCATATCGGCCACCGCCTCAGGCTCCACCAAACATCCAACTTGCCCCCAACACCCCCACACATATTCCTCTCCATTGCTCGCTGCCCTTCAATGTACGCCCATCCTTCCCTGTTCCAACCACTATTTCCCAGCTTCCATAGCCACTAGGGTTGTAANCACCCTCCAATTCCTAGCTTCCATATCGGCTACCGCCTCAGGCACCACCAAACATCCAACTTGCCCCCAACACCCCCACACATATTCCTCTCCATTGCTCGCTTCCCTTCAATGTACGCCCATCCTTCCCTGTTCCAACCACTATTTCCCAGCTTCCATAGCCACTAGGGTTGTAACCGAGGGCAGGTGGTGCTCCGACTGTATCTTGCTCCAATGTGGTGACCCTCACATATTCCTATCCACTGCTCGTTGCCCTTCAACCTACAGCCATCCTTCCCTGTTCCAGCCTCCATATCGGCTACCGCCTCAGGCTCCACCAACCATCCAACCTACTCCCAACACCATCCCCACCCCCCCTTACTGCTCTCCAACTGTATTGAAACCCCCTCTTCTCTTCCCACCGCCCACTACAACCCACACTTCTACCACTCGCTGATGCCACCACAATCCCCCTCCTACACCCTATTCATGCTGCTGCCACCTATCTAAACTCCCTCACCGCTGTCCCCGAATTATCTTTTCAAGCCCTAGCCGGATATTAGAATTTTGCTGTGTTTTCTGTTCTGAATCGAGTCTTGAGTGTAGCCCCATTGTTAGTTGAGCAATAAAAAACTGCTTTCATATTGGATTTTGGTTAACTCTGGTATCAAACGCGTAAGCACAAGAAGATGGGTTACTTTGGGGCATGGTGTAAACGAAAGCCTTGTACATTTGAAAAAATCTCCAGGGAAATAACCATACTATTATTTGAAAGTTTCAAACGGGATTACCTTGAACATATTCACGAGCCAAAATGGCAGCTCAATCTGAGGATCACCATACAGAAGCGTTTCAGCTACAACAACAGGCAATCTCTGGTGTATCTTCTTATATTTCTCCTGCAGTTCATACATCATCATAGACCATTACCAAAATGTTATTTGGGGAGCAGGTGAAAAGGAACCCCTAATGGCATTGAACCTAGGTATGAACATATAGAAGCGCTCAAAACCTGCCTAAGCCTTGCTAGTTAATATGCATATTGACATTAAAGTCACTAAAAGTGTTCAGAAATTTTTGAATCACAATTTCAGAAGTCACAATGAAGTGAGTTGCAGTATTAAGTTTCATATTTGCCCATTCTCAAAGTAAATTTTAATAACTTTATTATTATTGTTATAAGTAAATGTAATTTTCCAGTCCATCACCCTATTAATTTAATATTATCATATTACTATATAAATTAAAGAAGCAAAGTTTATATTTATCAAAACTGAAACTTTATTCTCGGTTTTTGAAAGCGATTTTCAATAATGAGAAAATTTCAACTAAGCAAATATTTGAACTTTTGAAAGCAAGATCCAAACATTTCCTAACACTTGCAGTGAAGCAAACTCCCCCATGTATAGGTATAATTCACGAATCTCACAATCCATATACAAGGAAAACTCGCAACTTAAGGTGAGTATAAATCAACAAATAGCTGTATTTTATGCAGTTTCTCAAAATTGAGCCTAATTTTGAAGTTTACAAGGCAGACACCTAACTAAACGGAAAACAAATACAAATAACATAAAGAAAATTCAGAATATTAGATATGTTAGCATACAAAAACCATGGCTTGCTAAATGTATCATAAGCATATTTTTATTCTTAAGAAATTCCTAATCATCACTTCAAAATACATGTTTTAACTTATGTGTACTTTACCTCCATATCGAAGTGAAAAAAAAACAAAATAGGTGGTGTACTGCATTTAGCACAAACTAGGATATTAAAGGCAGCTAGATATTAAATATGCTGAATGCTTCAAACAAATAGCATAGAACTTAAAGTTAGACGACAATCGATCTTCCAAACCTTTAATAACAAGAAGAATCTTTCAGTGAACTGACAACAGTTTTTGAAATGTTGAAATTCATAATAATACAGAATAATATTATTGATATGAAACAGGGGAATAAATAACTCTTATATGAATCCTAGAATAACAAGTAAAACAAAAAAGAAATAACAGGAAAAGAAAAATATAACACCTATATCTCTAATTAATCAATACATATTAATTATTTGGAGACAAAGTCAACAACATAAAACATAAAATATAAAATAAAATAACTCCAATCTAAGAAAATAAATTTAATCCTCATAACTCTAACAACAATAAATTTTCTAATATAACTTCTAATACTTCCCCTCAAGTTGAAACACGATTGACAACCATGTTTAACTTGGATTTGAAAAAATCAAACAATAGGGAAGAAAGAATCTTTGAGGTGAACTTGAAGTATTCATTTAGTACTTGATAATCAACCCTAAGTGCATTTAGGGATATTTTTAGTTGACTGCAAATGCCTTTGACTACAGTTTTTACAGCATTTGTAGGTAGACATAAGACACTTACAGGTAATGCTACAAAGAAGTAGCAACATACAAGAAAAACTGATTCTAGTCAACTGCGGTTGGCTTTGATTGTAGTTTATGCATGTTTGTAGGTGGTGGAAGACTTCTACAGGTAACATGTAGGGAAGTTTGCAAGGAAGTAGACAACATACAGGAAAGCTGCCGGGAAAAAAACTCCAGAGGAGGGCCTACTGCAGGAAAAAACATCGGAGGGTATGTTAAAGAAAAAAGCTCTAGAGGAGGAGCGATTATTGCGTGCGCTCTCCGCACGCAATAATTAGACCTAAAGGATATCCTATTGCAGGGAAAAGTTCTAGGGGGTCTGCTACAGAAAAAAAAAACATCAGAGGGTCGCCTGCTATAGAGAAAAAAAGGAAGACACCTAGCAGAGATTTTCATTCCAGAGGTTCCAAGCTCACACCACCGCAAGCTGAGATGTGGCTCATCTTAACAACAAGCCCGAATTTCTCTATGACAAAGAGTCGTTGGAGTCGATGATGTTTACGACACCTTTTCCACTAAGCACGACCATTTTTTGGGCAATAGCATTTGTTCCAAAAGCAAACTTCTCAAACTCAAAATCACCCATGGGCCCAATTCCAAACAATGGTGTTAGCGTTGTCAAGAGTTGCGTTGAATGTCTCAATGGAATCTGATCCAATGTCAATGCCCATCTAACCATCAGAGATGCAGATGTTGGCACAACCTTGCTGCCGACATCAGCCGCAGACTTGTCTGCCACAATAACATCAGAGGGTAACAGGTGTTTCACTCCTTTCAGCTTTGCTTTCTCAATAAGAGCTATTGCCACACCAAATTTATCTTCCTCAACAAGAGATGAACCAATACCAGCTCATACTGAAGGGTGACCACTCATAAGAGACTACTTTTTTTTCTCTAAAAAGACCTGGATCCCACTGCAGGATGTTCCTTCCACAAAGCTACTAAGGCAATTTCCAACACAGTAGTTTATCCATCTTACCTGATTAGCTGTTGGTGGGTATATTGCAGAAGTGAATTTAATATCACAATGACTACCTATGAACTTCTAAAAGTGGCACAAAAGAGTCTCGTCATAAACATATTAAACCTCCCTTAGTAGGGGAAACTCAGGAAATAGCCTATATATTTGAAAAGTTTGATTTTTTTTATATGGGGTAGCCCTGTGTCAGATATCGGCTCCTCAAACTCATGACCATTTTGGACATTCAACACCAGCCATGCTAATGCTCCTATCAAAGCCTGCAAAACAGTAGCTCGAGGCGCTACAAACTCATACTCCGTTTGCACACTCATTACCTCAGACTCACTATGATATAGAAGTTAACCTAAACATGACTAAAACACACCTAACTTTTATTGATGAAATAGTAAAATACGAGTACAAGGACGCTTCCGAACCAACAAGGACTAAAAAACAGCAAGCACGAACACATAAACAATAAAACAAACATACCAACATTAAAAAAAGATAGTGATTGTAGGACATAGGCATAATAACAGATCAGAAATAGCCTTGGACAACGTCGACGACCGGCTGAAAAGTTATTGAGGCGGCTGGGGAGTAGTCAGAAGCGGTTGGACGTTCCTCGGAGAGACCTGTGGTTACCTGAGGGTGTTGGGATGTGATTGCGAAGTGTCCTGGGAAGATCCTGAAGTACTGATTGCTAGTTGTAATGCCCAGCAGAGGATTGGTTGGTTAATGGAAGTGTTGTGGCGGATAGGAGAAACTATGAGAATGAAAGATAGCACCAAGGGGAGTTGTGGAAGTGCGGAGGTGGAGGGAGGATGATACCAGAAGGAGGAAAGGAGTGGGGATACACACTACCTTGGCGGGATACAACTGTAGCACCACGTCCCCAAAAGATACAGTCCTCGAATAGAGGGAACACTAGGGACAACACCATAAATCAGAAACACAAGGAAAAAAAAAAAACTGCTTAGACATCAGAAAACAACATGCATAAATAGAGAAGGAAGGGAAGATAACAAAGGCAAGATTTCGAGGAGAGAGTAGAGAAATGGAAACTTCGCAACGGTTAGGAGGAAGATGATGTGAAGCAACGACTGGGAGGAGACGCAAGATTATGACACAAGGGGAGTAGGCAAACGACACATACGATGCGGGATGGAATAGTGCGAGCGAATATAATGGATCAACATTTTAATTTCGAGGACCAGTCCGGTCCTGAATGAATGGCTGGACCAGCTTGCTCCAAGTTGCGCCGACCCGATGCGCTGAAGCAGGGGGAGCATTCAGCGTCAATCTCCTGGGGTGGAGGAGCTTCGCCATCATCTGTTGAAGCTTGTCGGTCCTCGTAGTATGAGGTGAGATCCACGACATTGAATGTCGCTGCCATTTTGAAGACGCACGGTAGGTCAATTTTGTAGGTGTTGTCGTTTAGCTTTTTTAAATAGCAGAATGGCCCATCAGCCCTGAGCTTGAGTTTTCCGTGTGCTCCTTCAAGAAACCGCTCTTTTTTGAGACAGACCCACACACTGACTCCTTTAAAGGTTACCTTTTTTTCAGATTTTATTGGCTTGTGCTTGATATTTTAGTTTTTTTGAGAAATTGTTTCCCCAACTTCCTTGTGAAATTGCTGAATTTGGCAAGCACGTTTTGTAGTATCCTCGCTAATATCTGTTAAGGGTAGAAGTTAAACCAATTCAAGGGGTATGATTGGGTGCGGTTGTACATAATTTTGAATGTCATGTGTCATGTGATTTGACTTGTTGTTCTATTGTAGGCTAATTCGGCTTGAGCGAGAACGAGATCCCATTATTTAATGTTTCTCCCAACCAAGCATCTAAGAAGATTTCCAAGGCTCCTATTAACTACTTCAGTATGCACATGCGTCTGAGGATGTGTTATAGAACTAAATTTGAGTTTAGAACCTAATTTGCTCTAGAGAGTTCCCCAGAAGTGGCTCAAGAATTTAACGTCCCGATCGGAAGTAATGGCCTTAGGGATGCTGTGAAGTCGAACTATTTTGCATAAGTAAAAATCGGCAAAATGCGCGGCATCTAACGTCCGGTGGCAGGCAACAAAACGAACCATCTGAGAAAAACAATCAACTACGATCATGATAGAATCCTTATTCCTTTGTGTGTGAGGCAGTCCTAAGAAAAAGTCCATACTAACATCGACCTAAGGCGCTTCTGGGACTGGTAAAGGTGTGAATAATCCAATATTTTGGCTACGTGTTTTGGCGATATGAAAAATCTTGCATTGTCGAACATGTCGCTACACATCTCATGTTAGTCGGGGCCAAAAAAAGTTCTCTCACAAGTGTGAGGGTTTATCTCTGCTAAAATGTCCAGCTAATTCGCTACTATGGTTCTTTTGAATGATAATTTCGCATAGAGAACATCGAGGAATGCACAATTTGGTGTGGCAGAACAAGTAGCAGTTCATTTGGTAAAATTGCCCATGAGGTTTCGCCCAACACTCTACTCAGATTTCTTGAAAGTCTTCATCGGTCTCATATAGGTCTTTTATAACTTCAATGCCTACGACGTGCCACTACAAGATATGATTATAAGGTGACGACGGCTCAGAGCATCTGCGACGCAGTTCTGGTTGTCGGATTTGTGCTTGAGTACGAACAAAATTACTCTAAAAATTCTACTCAAGTAGCATGACGCCCTTTGAGTTTATTTTGGCGGTTTAGAAATTTGAGAGCTTCATGATCCGTGAAGAGGGTGNTGTGCCACTACAAGATATGATTATAAGGTGACAACGGCTCAGAGCATCTGCGACGCGGTTCTGGTTGTCGGATTTGTGCTTAAGTACGAAACAAAATTACTCTAAAAATTCTACTCAGGTAGCATGACGCCCTTTGAGTTTATTTTGGCGGTTTAGAAATTTGAGAGCTTCATGATCCGTGAAGAGGGTGAACTCCATGGTGAGTAGGTAATGACTTGTGTTCTAGAGCCCGAACAATAGAATAAATTCTTTGTCGCATGTGGTATATTTNAGAGTCTCGTCATAAACATATTAAACCTCCCTTAGTAGGGGAAACTCAGGAAGTAGCATATATATTTGAAAAGTTTGATTTTTTTTTATATGGGGTAGCCCTGTGTCAGATATCGGCTCCTCAAACTCATGACCATTTTGGACATTCAACACCAGCCATGCTAATGCTCCTATCAAAGCCTGCAAAACAGTAGCTCGAGGCGCTACAAACTCATACTCCGTTTGCACACTCATTACCTCAGACTCACTATGATACAGGAGTTAACCTAAAACATGACTAAAACACACCTAGCTTTTATTGATGAAATAGTAAAATACGAGTACAAGGACGCTTCCGAACCAACAAGGACTAAAAAACAGCAAGCACGAACACATAAACAATAAAACAAACATACCAACATTAAAAAAAGATAGTGATTGTAGGACATAGGCTTAATAACAAATCAGAAATAGCCTTGGACAACGTCGACGCGGCTGAAAAGTTATTGAGGCGGCTGGGGAGTAGTCAGAAGCGGTTGGACGTTCCTCGGAGAGACCTGTGGTTACCTGAGGGTGTTGGGATGTGATTGCGAAGTGTCCTGGGAAGATCCTGAAGTACTGATTGCTAGTTGTAATGCCCAGCAGAGGATTGGTTGGTTAATGGAAGTGTTGTGGCGGATAGGAGAAACTATGAGAATGAAAGATAGCACCAAGGGGAGTTGTGGAAGTGCGGAGGTGGAGGGAGGATGATACCAGAAGGAGGAAAGGAGTGGGGATACACACTACCTTGGCGGGATACAACTGTAGCACCACGTCCCCAAAAGATACAGTCCTCGAATAGAGGGAACACTAGGGACAACACCATAAATCAGAAACACAAGGAAAAAAAAAAAACTGCTTAGACATCAGAAAACAACATGCATAAATAGAGAAGGAAGGGAAGATAACAAAGGCAAGATTTCGAGGAGAGAGTAGAGAAATGGAAACTTCGCAACGGTTAGGAGGAAGATGATGTGAAGCAACGGCTGGGAGGAGACGCAAGATTATGGCACAAGGCGAGTAGGCAAACGACACATACGATGCGAGATGGAATAGTGCGAGCGAATATAATGGATCAACATTTTAATTTCGAGGACCAGTCCGGTCCTGAATGAATGGCTGGACCGGCTTGCTCCAAGTTGCGCCGACCCGATGCGCTGAAGCAGGGGGAGCATTCAGCGTCAATCTCCTGGGGTGGAGGAGCTTCGCCATCATCTGTTGAAGCTTGTCGGTCCTCGTAGTATGGGGTGAGATCCACGACATTGAATGTCGCTGCAATTTTGAAGACTCACGGTAGGTCAATTTTGTAGGTGTTGTCTTTAGCTTTTTTAAATAGCAGAATGGCCCATCTGCCCTGAGCTTGAGTTTTCCGTGTGCTCCTTCAAGAAACCGCTCTTTTTTGAGACAGACCCACACACTGACTNAAGTTGTGGAAGTGCGGAGGTGGAGGGAGGATGATACCAGAAGGAGGAGTGGGGATACACACTACCTTGGCGGGATACAGCTGTAGAACCACGTCCCCAAAGGATACAGTCCTCGAAAAGAGGGAACACTAGGGACAACACCATAAATCAGAAACACAAGAAAAAAAAAAACTGCTTAGACATCAGAAAACAACATGCATAAATAGAGAAGGGAGGGAAGATAACAAAGGCAAGATTTCAAGGAGAGAGTAGAGAAATGGAAACTTCGCAACGGTTAGGAGGAAGATGATGTGAAGCAACGGCTGGGAGGAGNAGGATACAACTGTAGCACCACGTCCCCAAAGGATACAGTCCTCGAATAGAGGGAACACTAGGGACAACACCATAAATCAGAAACACAAGGAACAAAAACTGCTTAGACATCAGAAAACAACATGCATAAATAGAAAAGGGAGGGAAGATAACAAAGGCAAGATTTCGAGGAGAGAGTAGAGAAATGGAAACTTCGCAACGGTTAGGAGGAAGATGATGTGAAGCAACGACTGGGAGGAGACGCAAGATTATGACACAAGGGGAGTAGGCAAACGACACATACGATGCGGGATGGAATAGTGCGAGCGAATATAATGGATCAACATTTTAATTTCGAGGACCAGTCNGCGCAAGATTATGGCACAAGGGGAGTAGGCAAAAGACACATACGATGCGGGATGGAATAGTGCGAGCGAATATAATGGATCAACATTTTAATTTCGAGGATCAGTCCGGTCCAAAATGAATGGCTAGACCAGCTTGCTCCAAGTTGCGCCGACCCGATGCACTGAAGCAGGGGGAGCATTAAGCGTCAATCTCCTGGGGTGGAGGAGCTTCGCCATCATCTGTCGAAGCTTGTCGGTCCTCGTAGTATGGGCTGAGGTCCACGACATTGAATGTCGCTACAATTTTGAAGACGCCCGGTAGGTCAATTTTGTAGGTGTTGTCGTTTAGCTTTTTTAAATAGCAGAATGGCCCATCAGCCCCGAGCTTGAGTTTTCCGTGTGCTCCTACAAGAAACCGCTCTTTTTTAAGACAGACCCACACACTGACTCCTTTAAAGGTTACCTTTTTTCCGATTTTATTGGCTTGTGCTTGATATTTTAGTTTTTTTTGAGAAATTGCTTCCCCAACTTCCTTGTGAAATTGCTGAATTTGGCAAGCATGTTTTGTAGTATCCTCGCTAATATCTGTTAAGGGTAGAAGTTAAACCAATTCAAGGGGTATGATTGGGTGCAGCCGTACATAATTTTGAATGTCATGTGTCATGTGGTTTGACTTGTTGATCTATTGTAGGCTAATTCGGCTTCAGCGAGAACGAGATCCCATTATTTAATGTTTCTCCCAACCAAGCATCTAAGAAGATTTCTAAGGCTCCTATTAACTACTTCAGTATGCACATGCGTCTGAGGATGTGTTGTAGAACTAAATTTGAGTTTAGAACCTAATTTGCTCTAGAGGGTTCCCCAGAAGTGGCTCAAGAATTTAACGTCCCGATCGGAAGTAATGTCCTTAGGGATGCTGTGAAGTCAGAACTATTTCACATAAGTAAAAATCGGCAAAATGCGCGGCATCTAACGTCCGGTGGCAGGCAACAAAACGAACCATCTGAGAAAAACAATCAACTACGATCATGATAGAATCCTTATTCCTTTGTGTGTGAGGCAGTCCTAAGAAAAAGTCCATAGTAACATCGACCTAAGGCGCTTCTGGGACTGGTAAAGGTGTGTATAATCCAGTATTTTGGCTGCGTGTTTTGGCGATATGAAAAATCTTGCATTGTCGAACATGTCGCTACACATCTCATGTTAGTCGGGGCAAAAAAAAGTTCTCTCACAAGTGTGAGGGTTTATCTCTGCTAAAATGTCCAGCTAATCCGCTACTATGGTTCTTTTGAATGATAATTTCGCATAGAGAACATCGAGGAATGCACAATTTGGTGTGGCAGAACAAGTAGCAGTTCATTTGGTAGAATTGCCCATGAGGTTTTGTCCAACACTCTACTCAAATTTCTTGAAAGTCTTCATCGGTCTCATATAGGTCTTTTATAACTTCAATGCCTACGACGTGCCACTACAAGATATGATTATAAGGTGACGACGGCTTAGAGCATCTGCGACGCGGTTCTGGTTGTCGGATTTGTGCTTGAGTACGAAACAGAATTACTCTAAAAATTCTACTCAGGTAGCATGACGCCCTTTGAGGTTTATTTTGACGGTTTAGAAATTTGAGAGCTTCATGATCCGTGAAGAGGGTGAACTTCACGGTGAGTAGGTAATGACTTGTGTTCTAGAGCCCGAACAATAGAATAAATTCTTTGTCGCATGTGGTATATTTTTATCAATTTCATTTAGTTTTAGCTAAAATAGGCTATGGTGTGACCACCTTGACTTAGTATAGCGCCGATATCGACACCGAAGGCATCACACTCAACCCCGAATGGTTGGTTGAAATCTAGTACGGCAAGAACTGGGGCTTGAGTGACATTTTTCTTCAAGATTTCAAAGCTAGTATGGGCTATGATCAACCATGTGAATTCTTTTTGTTTTAACAATTCTGTGACGGGGCGGTGATAATGATGAAGTTGCGAACAAATCGTCGGTAGGAGGCTAGCCCTAAAAATCATCAAAGCTTGGTAAAAGATCACGATGCTATCTAGATGTGTTGTAGCTATGAAGGTTCTCTGTCGGGTTCTAACTGAAGAACCCTTCGTATGACTAATAGTCGCCTTCTTCACCGAGGAGGGGAAGTGCTTCTTCAGAGTCGGTCTCAAATTGGATTTCCTCAACTTTCTCAATTTCTTTGTTGATGCCTTCTTCAGTAAATGAGTCAATGTGGGTGGTGGGGCAATTGACAGAGATGTGAATGTACTCGTGGCACCTAAAATATTTTCCTGCATAAATTGTCCGAGAGGAACTTGCTTTTTCGAGTTTCATGTCGACCAGAGTGGTTTTCGTGCATCCTGGTAGTGACTTGCCAGCTTCCATCACAGTTTTGTTGGCAGGTGTGATTTGAGGTGATGGTTTATATGTTGACTACTAGTGGAAGGAGTTTTGAGATTTGGTCTGCTTCTGCTGCCGTTCCATTTTTAATGTGAGAGTTTGGGCATCATTTAGCATCCAATATGATTAAAGTTGGGCAATGTTGCTAATAGCGGGATTTAAACCTCGAGATAGCGGGCGATTGTGTGTTCCTCTTGCTCGACCAGGTCGCACTTCATTAGTATATGATCGAATTCTGTTGTGAATTCCTCAACCGAGAGCTCATGTTATTGTAGGTTATGAAGCCGGAGGAGCATATCTTGACGATAGTGCGGCAGTAGGTTTTTTTTTTACATAGCCTTCTTCATTTTCGTCCATTTAGTGATATTGTCGTCCCCGTCGTGTTGTTGTTGTCTTTGAAAGTTGTCCCACCATAACAATACACTTTTCTTTAATGTGATAGTGTCAAGCTTAACTCGTTTGTCTTCAAGTACCTCCTTATAGTCAAAGATACATTCGATCGCTTACAACCAATTGATGAAGTCGTCGAAATCTATGCTTCCGTTAAAGTCCGATAGGTCCATTTTTAGGTTGAAATCTCAATGGGTGTCGAACGTGGGTTCATCTCTAACCCTCCAGTGATAGTGAACAACAAAGCAGCGTGGGCGATATTAGTCATTGTTGATATCATCGTGGTGAAATGGATTTAGGTCGTCTTAGCGGTCTCCTGTTTGACTCTCGATGTCACAATCAAGAGTAACATCGCCTTGAGTGTTGTCGTCCATCTCAGCCAATCGTTGTTGTAAGCAATGAATCTCTCGTTGAATTTATTCCCTGGTCAGGTCCGACACAAATCGTCGTGGTGGCATGATTGTAAGTGTTTTGGGAAAGAGACGATACGATGAAAAGAGGAGAATACAATACGAGAAGGAAGAAAAGTGAAGAGGGAAATGAAATGAGGGAAAGAAAGAAAAATTTTGGTTGATTAGATAAGACCAGATGCTAGTGAACCATACGCTAAGAATAGTGTTGGACTAACTCTGATACCAAATGATATCGGAGTTAACTCAAACGACTAAATTTTATTGAAGAAATTGCAAAAGATGAGTACAATGATGCTTTCTAACTAGCAAGGACTCAAAAACGACAAACATGAATACATGGACAATAAAACAAACACACAAATAGTAAAACAAGATAATGATTGCAGGAAATAGCCTTAAGAACAGATCAAAAACAACCTTGGACATTGTCGATAGGCGAATGAAAAGTCACTGAGGCAGCAGGGGAGTAGTCAACAACGGTTGGACGTTCATCGGGGAGACCTACAATGACCGGAGGCGTGTTGGTATGTGACTGCGAAGTGGTTTGGGAATATAATGAAGTACAGGCTGCTAGCTGTAAGGGGCGCATAAGGGAGGGCGTCACCTAAGAGAGGACTGCTTGGAAATTGGAAGTGCTGCGGCGGACAAGAGACACCGCGGGAATGAAAGGCAAGGCCTGGGGTAGTTGCGGAACTACGGAGGTGGAGGAAGGATGATACTGGAAGGAGGAACGAAGTAGCGATATAAACCACCTTGGCGGGATACAACCGTAGTTCCACACCGCCAAAGGATACAACCCTCAAACATAGGGAACGACATAAACCAATTGAANATTATATTGGCACCGAATTAAAACTTATTTGAATTTATATTTAAATTAGTTGTGTATTATAATATAAAAAATAAAAAAATAAAAAAAATAATTTACATGTAAATAGGGGTGTAAACGAGCCGAAAACGAGCGAACCATGTCAGCTGGTGTTCAGCTCGTTTATATTTCGAGCTCAAAAAGTGTGTTCGTGTTCGGCTCGTTTGCTTAACGAGCCGAACACAAGCTGTTTACGAACAAAGAGCCATTTTAACAACTCTAATCATGTAGCCATGAGACATAAGACAATAAGAATTTGATCAAGATTTATAAATTGTTATTTATATTAAAACATCGTTTAAATCTAATTTAATAATTATAAATCTTTGTAGCTTTATAATCAATTAGATTTTTTAAAATATTACTTTATATATATATATATATATATATATACTTGATGAGTAGTATTTCGAGCCAAAACGAGNTCACGTCTTGGGATGGGCGTACAATTGCTCGGATTGTAAGATTTCGAATACCGCCCGTAAGTGTTATAGCGGTCTTCCTCGGAAACTATAAACCAAGGCATCATCGAAGTAGCCCACGAATTTTCCAATATGAGTTCCAAAGACTTGATTCATTAGACGCATGAAGTTGATGGGCGCGTTGGACAGAAAAAAGGCATGACTGTCCATTCATAAAGATCGTTTTGTGTTTTGAAGGTGGTTTTCCACTCATCTCCCTATCCCATACTGATCTGGTGGTAACCACTTCGTAGATTAACTTTTGAGAAGATGATGGTGTCATACAACTGATTTAAAATATCGTCGAGTGTATTGGAGCCATATTTGATTGTAATTTTGTTTATGACATGATTGTCAATTCACATCTGCTTTGAGACATCTTTCTTGGGTATGAAGAGGGCGGGGACAACACATGAGCTAGTGCTTTCACGTATCAATCCTCTCTTAACAAGATCCTGCACCTGACGTTGGAGTTCCATGTACTTTNCAAATAAACATTCACAATCAAACACACTTGGAAGAGAAAATTACAACAAGCACGGCACAAACTCACACTAGGGCTCAATTCATGGGTGGTGGAGTTAGGCTAGGTGGTCTGGGAGCAAAGTTTGGTGACTGAAATGAGTAGTAGATGGTTGGGACAACAAAAGGGGGGCTGGAATTGCACTGACAACAAAGCAAAGGGTTGGGACAACGAGAAGCAACGAAGGGCAACGGCTGTGAGCTGCGGGACAACAAGCAGTGTTGTCCGGTGTGGATGCAGCAAGCGGAGACCGTAGGGACAACTAGATAGGCTACAGTTCATGCCGCAACTGGTCAGAATGATGGTTGGACAGCAGGAAAACAACCAGGAACAACTATTTGAATCATCGGCTGAGAGGAGAATGACGGTGGCAGCGACAAGGGATGCCAGAGACCGCAAGACAACAAGAGGATGGTTGTCTAGAATTGGAAAAAACTACAATAAAGATGGTGATGGAATGGGATAGGGAAATAATCACCATCTCGGGAGAGATACAACCAAAGCACCACTCAACTCTTAGATACAACCCTTAATGGAGGAAACATATGTCTACGGTGGTCCTAAAAAAACCCACAAAAAAAACTAAAACTAGAACATCAGAAACGCGAATATACACTACAGGAGAGCTTTAAATTAGCTTCAACATTTTGCGTTGGATTTTGCGACTGCTTTGCATTGAAAAAAAAATTATTCTATTTGCGTCGGAAATTGCATCGAAATTATTGTTGTTGTTGCAACGTTTTCTATGTCAGATTTGCGTTAAATAAATTGATGCAAAATCTCTAATTAAAAGCGTCAAATAAATCTGATGTAAAGTTGACGATAAATCTAACGCAATAAATTTTAAAAAACTCATGTTTTCAAATTCATTTTCTTCTTCGTGTGTCTCGCCTCTGTCTCCTTTACTCCCTCACGCCACACCCAAAACTCTAGCATCTCCTCTCCTCCCTCTCGCTGTCACCGATCACCAGTCGTTGCACCTCCCACTTGCCACCGAAACCTCGTTGAAACCCTAAGCAGTCGCCACTTGTGAGAGGATCAGAAAGGGTAACTTCGCTTCAGTTTTTTTTAAAATTTTGGTATGTATGTAACATTTGAAGTTTTAAGTATTAGGAATGTATATGCATAAGATTT
>JXCR01078227.1:8849-30866 GCA_002079205.1 Phalaenopsis hybrid cultivar
ATGATAGATGAAATTCACCCCTTTGTAATATTCATTGGCGAAGCCATTATACTCACATTGGTAGATGTTTTGTCTGCCACTCGAACAACAATGGAATTAAGATCATGCCCTGTTGTGCCAATGAGAGATTTATCGATTAGTGGTATGTAGGTGCCTATTCACATCAGATAATAGTGAACTTGTTTTACACACTGTTGTACCGTTTGGTATATATCAACTAGTGGTGTGTTATGTTTAAACGATATTTTATTCATATATAAAGAGAAAAAAAAAACATAAGTGTGTAAAGTTATATTTTTTAAAAATGTAAATGAAAAAATAAATAGCATAATTACACCATCATTCATTGTTGATATTTATAGATTTAGTACATGATTTGATTTATTATATAGTTTAAATTAATAGCTAGCATATATAATGCTCCTATTTCTTGAGTATTGTGATTTAGAACTCTAATTATTCCAATGCCTTTATTTTGAAAATTTAGTTTGTTAATTAAAAGTTTAAGTAAAAATGAATGAAAGAATCTAATTATTCCAATGCCTTTATTTTGAAAATTTAGTTTGTTAATTAAAAGTTTTAAGTAAAAATGAGTGAAAGAATAAAATGTATACCACAGATAGGACAACTTGGTCCTAGTTACCATTAGTNTCTATTAACACTTCTAAGTCTTTCCAACCCCTATACATACCATTAAGACCTTGATCTGACCCAATGTTTTCAAATAAGTCTAAATTAGCCCAAACTAAGGAATTTGACCTAAGTTTGGCCTAGATTCCCTTAAATATCTCTAGATATTATTTATATCCACCAAAAACTCTATAAAACATGTCATAGTATTCTCCCAACACCTCCAAGTGGATTCATACATTAAATATCCCTCCACGTTATAACCCTAAAGTGAAACTTGAAAAGGTAGCTTTAAGGCTTGGCCTACTATCAAAGCTTGGCAAATCTCTCTATTTCCCTTCACCACAAGTGATCTTCTCCAAGTAAATCAAGAGTTATTCTTACATTGAATACACCTCCTTAAAAAAGTGCAAATCTTAAATCAACCATGCTAATGCTAAGTCATCTTTAGTTGCCTACATGGCTTCATAATTAGTGTAGTTTCTTTTTCATTTTTTTATTTTTGTTATTCTATTGTAATAATATGAGTTATACATAAAATTTATGGAAAAAAACGAGTATTTAAGGCTACACAAGACAACCAAGTTACTTGTGAATAAAGTTCTAAATGGATGTGAAAATCCTGATACTATTGGAAGTTTATTTATTCGATAAAGTGAGAAACTTAAGAATTATGGGCGGCGTTGTCTCATTACACAATCATGAGACCTGATTTTTATAATTTTGAGGTTTCAAGAAGTTTCATATTAACTTTGATCAAAATCAAACAAGAATACTAGAACTTTTGACCATGAATAAGAGAGAGGACTAAATTTTTTTAGGAAAAATTTTGATTGGAGACCACATTGGTGTTATTATTCTATTCAACACTTGATTCCTCACATCAATCAAATAAATGTAGTTATTCTTATTGCATATCTTCTTTAATCAACCTAGAATTATCATGCCAAATCCTAAGTACTCCAACTCAAGCAAGCAAATTGAGGTTCTAAATCTCATCAAACATAGTGGATCCATCAATGGCTTGTTGTTAGATAGCGATGTTAACTAATCGTTTGCAAGGCACTTATTTGTCACGACTCAACACAGTGGTTTGAAATTTTTAGGGCAGAATGAAAATATATATGGTGAAATTAAATTTTTATATTTTCATTTTCTATCATTAACAATTAATCAACCAAAATATGTGAACATAAAATTATATAAAAATAAATAAATTAAATTTATTAAATTTCTCTTATTCCAATTTTACCATGTTTTTTATATGTACATTGATAATTGGCCACCATGGTCCGATAATGGAATAAATGGGCTTTCCTCGACTGATTCCCAGCTAACGGACATTAGAAGCCCTTCATCAGGCCCATCATGTACCTCATCAGATCCCTTANAAAATTTATTAAATTTATCTTATTCCAATTTTACCATGTTTTTTATATGTACTTTGATAATTGGCCACCATGGTTCCCTAATGGAATAAATGGGCTTTCTTCGACTGATTCCCAGCTAACGGACATTAGAAGCCCTTCATCAGGCCCATCATGTACCTCATCAGATCCCTTAAATCTACTTAGCGGATTGACCTAGCAAATTGTAGTTCTGGCTATCACTTTCCCAGGAGCTGATATGCTCATCGGACCCGTCTGTGGAGTTTTCTCAGGCTAGTGATCCTCGAGATTAACAAATAGCTGAAGTTTGGGCCTAAAGAATACCTCCATTCTCTTCTTTCCCCCTTTACACTGGTCTCTCCTAGGTTGTATGAACTCATGGATGATGCATGACCCACATCCTAAAGGGATTTAACATTACGAAAGGTGTTATGAGCGTGAAGTTCTTACAAAAACTTAACACGCATAAATCTATGAGAAAATTTGAGAAAATATGATGGTCTATAGTTGAGAGTTCATGCAAGAACAAATGGAAGAGCTTAGGATACAAGGCATAATAATGATCCAAGAAATAATAGAAGAAGTTTCAAACACTTGATCCACATCTTGGGACAAATATGAGATCAACATGATTAGTGGTGTGTAGGCGCCAAGCACTGAGATGAGAACTATTGAGTCAAGAGTTACCCATACATGTGCCACCAAGGGTGGGGCTAAAAAGAGCTATCAACCCAAAATTAGAAAAAGAAGGAAGAAATGAGCATCACACCTCAGAAGGAAAAGTCTTAGAATCCTTAGATGAAGGGGCAAGGAGAAGGAGGAGAAGAAAAAAGACATTGAAGAACACATTCTTGAGAGCGGTTTCCTAAGATGAAACAATACAAAAGTTCAAGATCCCATCTTTGGAATCTTACAAAAGGAAGTCAGGTTCATATGACCACATGGCATCCTTTGAATTGATGGTATGCTTACTACGAGTGAAAAAAGCTCTGAAGTATCATTTATTCTTTACAATACTAAAGGAATCTACCTTATGTTGGTTTAATAACATGTTGACGGGAGTTATCACCTCCTTAAGAGAATTCAAGCGCATGCTTATGGCACGATTTGTTAGTGCCTAAAATCCACAGAAGAACTCTTAGGCTCTCTTGAAGATCTATCAGGAACCATTAAAAATTCTGGAGAGCTTCATCACTCATTTTCAGCAGGACATGTTGGACATCAGGGACTTAGAGCCTACTATAGCTCATAGTAGTTCATCAACAATAGCTATAATATGACTGTAATAAATTTATTTTTCAGTGATAACAGACTGCAAGAGCTATAGTCGGTTGCTATAAAGGCAGTAGCTTGCCATGAATGTTGTAGGTGGATGTTGAAGGGTTGGCTTCTCATAGACACCATAATTGAAAGCGGTCATGATAGTTGATCATGTGGAAAGTAGATGGTTGCTTCAAAAGTGTTGGTCGACCATAGAAGTCGTAGTATAAAGCTGCATGAGTTGTGAGTCTTGTATGACAAAGTTAGTCACATAAGCCATAGTAATGAGTGACGATAACATCCGTAGATCACAAAGATTAGAGTTAACAGCTGCACGAGTTATGATCCATGTAATTCGTGGTCAGTCACGTAGGTCGTGATGAATTTTAATAAAGTTTATCGGTAATAGAGGGTAGAGATGAGAGTTGGATGATATGTAAGCAACAAAGGTCATGGTGGTGAGCTATAATAATGTTTGTACGCTTTCTGCGAATCAAGTAAGTCCTGGTTTGTTATATAGGTTGTGGTGGTGAGCTGTAACAACAGACGTAGGTGGCAGAGCTCGGAGTTGAGAACTATTTCAGCTGTGAGCCACATAGGTCGCAATTAGTCATGTAGATCGTAGTGGTGAGCAATAAAAATGTCGGTAGGCTAAAGAGCTTGGAGTGGAGAGTTGCATGAGTTGTGAGTCATTTAAGTCGTAATTCATTTCATAGGTTGTAGTGATGAGTTGTAATAATATCTTCTAATCTCAAATACCATAGTTGAGAGCTACATAAGTTGTGCAATACATAGGTCGTAGGTTGTCACGTAGGCTGTATTGGAGAGCTACAAGGAGAGAACTTCATGAGTTCGAGAAAGTCATCGTTTCTAAGTGTAGTAGTTGTAAGTAGTGATTGTAATGAGTTGTTGTTGGATCATTAGATACCACTTATTCTTGATCACGTATTCAAAGTATGTATTTACACCGTATGCGGGGTACGTTGTTACATTATCTTTGAGGTGTGTCATTACACTGTATGCAAGATGCGTTGCTACACCATCTTCAGGGTGTCGCATACATTGTATATAGGATGAATTATTACACCGCCTTATGGGTTTGTAGGGTAAGTTGCTATACCATTTTCGGGGTATGTCGTTACATTGTTTTCAGGGTGATTGTCTCACTATCTTCAAGATATGTTGTTACACAGTGTTCAAGACGATGTGCTCTTTCGCTGAGTGCTTCGTTACTCCACAATATATGTTCGGATTTCACAGTGTCCATCATGATTCAACAAGGGATTTTGTTGCAACGACCATGCGGTAGCCGACTGTGATCGATGAAGATCATCTAGCGATGACTGCCGGTGGTCGGCAGCTATAGGAGTAAGTGACGTTCGCTAGACCTTCGTTATAGAACACTAGACTTCAACTCCTTATCCTCACGATCTAGCTCTAGATTAAGCTCTTAGTCCCCCCTTCATGGAAGGGGTAGTGCTCTATTCATAAAGTACAAGAGAGATCTCCTTACAATTAAGGAGTGAATATAGATCCATCGTTCAGATAGATGCCCTTAATTTGAAGACATTATGTGGATATTTAAGTGTTTTAACAATTTAAAAATTATGTGATATTGGGCTTGTTGAACTCGTCTGGACTCGTCTTGTCGAAACACTCGGTTTGATTTTAAGATTGTTAAATTTAGAACTCATTTGATCTTCTAATTAGCGTTCAAAACTTCCAAAATTGTTTAACAGCTAAATCTTGGCTTGATTTAACTCGGATTAGGCCAATTTTAGCGTCAACGAGCTCGTCTCATTGAGTTGGCAGCTTAATTATAAATTTATTAAAATTAGAACTCTAAATAATTTTTAATTTAAACTCTTATTCAAAAAATATTAGCCGTGTAAAATGACAGAGATGAACGAATTAATGCAAAAAATTAAAGGACTCCAATGTGGGCCAACCAATAATACCAGGAAACCTCGTATACCACGCGACTTATCAGGAGAACAAATTCTTCTGAAATAGCTATGGGCCATAATTAATTCCAACCATTTAATGAAAGACATCATTGTTCATGCTATGATGACTGATATTATGTAAAGATAGTCAATAAATAATAAGAATCCTTTAGTTCCTACATTATTTGATGGCGTTAAATGTCAGCCCTCTGATTTAAATTGAGAAAACAATGTTTATCAGCACCAATCCAGGATTTCCACCATAATTGTGGCCCAACCATTCTCTTATTATACGAAGTTTTTTTTTTTCCTATAAAAGAGTTGAATTTCATTTTTTTTATTCATCTTTTTCTTAAATGGGCATTTACATACATGCCACTCAATTCCTTTGTATTTACATATCAAATGTCTAAATTTTACATTTTACAACCATATCACTCAAATTTTTCATATCATATCAAAAATGTCATCATTTTAACTTTAGAAAATTAAGGACCACGTCTTCATGTATTGGGAAGGTGACATGAATGTAAAAGTTAAAGTTTATGTTTGATATGTAAATATATAAGGATTGAATGATATGTATGTAAATCTTCCTAAAAATAATTGAGGATGTCAATTTTCTATTCTCATTGATAACTAAAGGATTAGTAGATCCACATTATGTTGAGGAATATGCAAGATGCCCTAAAAACCTTCTGTTCTGATAAAATGGGTCACGCACCTTTCATGGTGAAAGAAGAAAGAAGGTGGAGGACTAATTCATTATATGCACTTAATATAGAATAGATAAATTATTCAATCACTAAACAAAAAAAAAGTCTTGTTAAATTTTACGTGTAATTTAATTTAATAAAAAGTATTAATGTTGTGCATCGAAAGATACATGATGGCAGAATTACGGCGCCTCGATGCCATTCATGGACGCCTAGGCTACAGTTCGCGAAAATTGATGGTTTGAACAGTTGGACCCATAGTTTTGCTGGGAGAGTCTGCTTAAACGATGGATACAAAAATAAGGGTCATTTTTCTCACTTTTCTGTCATTTTAAAACATGAAGAACTTCTGGAGAAGTGTGGAGAAGATCAACGAAGCATTTTACAGCAAGTCTTAGAGAAAGAGTGGGAGATTATGAGAGTGTAAGAGTTTGCAATTCCATCAGCATACTCTGGATTTGAAAGAGATAATATTATGAGTCCTATTTGCTTCTCTAAGAAACAGTTTGTGAGACTCTTGTGTATGATTTCTATCTTTAATACAATATTTGTGTTGATAAAATCTGGCATGCTTAGTGAGTAGATTTTTAGTTCTTCTTTGTTTTACAAGTGTATGGATGATTGCTTGGCATTTAGATGTGGTTCTTTGTGTAAACTTATCAACTGTGTTAGATTAACTTAGAGAACTTATTGACTTTTAACTTGGCCAGTTAATTTGTTAACATTAATCGTGATATTAGAATTTCGAAAGAAATCTAAGAGGAACGGTTAAGTTAACCACAAAAATTCATCAGAATAGGAATATTACTTTTGAATTCATGCAAACTAAAAAGGGAGTGAGTTTGCCTTGAGCCTTTCATTTGATTTGCGAAACTAAACAAATGAATTGTCAATCTTTCTTAGACTACTGGAAGGAGAAAATGAATATTGTTCTCCTGTTTGACCCTTGCTTTTGAATCACTTGCTAGGCTTGAATCCTTACATTACCACTTCAAAGGAGATTTTGGGATGGCACTTGAATCAACAACTCTTTTTTTTCATTGCTTAAAAACTTAGGTTCTGTTCACTTTTAAAATTTGGGTAGGATCAATAGTAGTAAACTAAAATTTTTCACATTTGGAATCATCTTGTTCCCTGTGGGATCGATGCGCAGAACTCCATTCCGTATACTACTACTAAAACTTTTCACATTTGGAATCATCTCATTCCTTGTGGGATCAACGCGCAGAACTCCATTCCAAATACTACTGATACGCCAAGTATACTTGTGTGAGTCGTCTGTGCTTTCTCGCATTTGGAGTGTGCCAGATACCACCTTCATGTTGACCTAAGGGCCCTCCTTCGCCTTACCCATGACGAGATATAAAACTTTGGCACTTTTTGTACAGAGTTCATGAGGTGTTCCTTCCTCGACTTCTTATTCAACGGACAATCTGCAACTCTTCTTTGTTTTCCCTTCTTCGGACCGAATTTCCCATTTTCTTAGACACAAGATGAACGTCAGAATTTTCCTTCCCATAAACCCTTACCATCTCGTCAATGACCCTGCTCAATATGGAAAATCAGAAGATAAAGAGATTCCAATTTTATATTGAGGAAACGAGGTGGGCCTATACATGAAAAATACAACTTTCATGTGACACCCTCATAAACACAACAGGGAGTCTCAAAAAGGCTTTTTAAAAATTAATATTTATAATATTAAAATTTTATATTTTTATTCCATTCTTTTAATAGGAAGTAACATTGTTTGTTATGCACTGGAGTTGCCTACTATGTGCAAGGGGTAGTGCTGAGGGAGCGGGGTCCAGTTTTTGCGAGTGCTTTTAGCCCTCTGGTCATGATCATTACTACCATTATGGGCTCTGTCATTCTCGCGGAAAAAATATCTCTAGGAATGTAAGCATTAATCAACTATAAATAAGCTGTTTGAGTTTTTTTCTTAAAAGTAAACTCTGATGTAGCTATTTGATTATTTGAAAATTTTCATGATTCTTAAGTGATCCTCATCATGAACATCATTAGCCTAATCTAAACTAAAGAGTTGGGCTATGAAATATTCCTATTTTTTCATACCAAATATTAGTTCTTCTTTGTGCCAATTTTGTTGGCAAGTTCTACTGCGTGCTCTTTCTTTTAGTCATATTTGGATACTAATTATGGCTATCCATTAAATGGATGCACACTCTATCACCTATTATACATGTCTAAAAGTATTTAAATCTATTTTATGTTATCTAAGTTTGCATAAACATTACATTAACACACAATCTCTTTTGTTATTGAGGCTTTGGACAAACAAAGACAACTTATTATATACAACAAATTAATTACAAATTTTATGTTAGCAAATGCATTTTCTCAATGCAAGAAGAATGTTTTCAAATAAACACTAACAGTGAAAAATAAGTTTTTCTTTAATGACAAACACATTGAATTCTATTTCATTAACTCATGTGATTCTTCTTCTTCTCTAACTTGTACAGGACTATTGGAGGTATACTAATGTCGGCAGGCCTCTACTCACTCATATGGAGGAAGAACAAAGATTATCTAAGCTCATCTAATATTGAAAGAAGTGCAGGGGAATCAGAGATGCCAATAGCTACATCCAATCCTTTGAATAGAAATTCCACCATGATTGGTGAAGATCCCAAAGATGAAAAAATGTCTAATGTTCTATGATTTTTTTAAGAAAAGTAGAGGCAGACCTAGGAAGACTTGGGCTTATTGTATAAAAAATGATCTTAATTTATAAAGACTAAATGAGACTATGATACTAAATGGGACTCAATGGAGAAAAAAGATCCATGTAGCCGACCCCACGTAGTGGGATTAAGGCTTTGTTGTTGTTGTTCTATAATTTTGGAGTGGTGTTATACGCCCTTATCGAATAAATGTATCATCCATATTTATATTTTAATTAAGGGATATATATATATATATACATATATAGTTAAATTTAAGTTTATGGTCGGTCATGTGAATAAAGATTAATTATTTAGTCTTTCAGGATCCATAACCTTTTATCATACATAAGGGTTCTTAATCATAAATAAATACACATAAAATAAGAGTAATTTGTTCTTTGTTAGGTTACTTTTGCAAAAGCCAAGAGTTTACATGATAATTTAAGCGAGTGATTCTAGGAGTCACTATCCATTAAAGAAAACTTTAACTCAACATATGTTATAAAGTAAGGATTGTGTCATTTGCAATACAAACTTCCCTGTGATCTCCATTGTTCATTTGTGAAATTTGTGATTATATGTTAATTTAGTGATAAAAGAACTTCTCAAACTCCTTTTTTTTAAGATTAAGAGGAAGCTTGTACCTAAGATGTGATTTGCACTGCTTATTGTCTCTCAAAGTTAGAGCACGAGATATCGTCTTTTAATATAGTTATCCCTATAGGTAATACGGGGCCTCTTCTCCCTTCTAATACTAACCTACAAATATCTTCCCATACATCTCTCTCATCTCTCAAGACCATTCCCTTGCACCTACAACCTTCAAACAGGCCACACTCTCCCCTCAGTATCAATTAATTACACTAGGTTTTCTAATGGCATAATCATGAGCTTCTCTTTCATCGCCCTTTAAATCCCTTATATCTTCAATAAAAGTTACAGATCGATCTTCTATACATTTCTATTAACACTTCTAAGTCTTTCCAACCCCTATACATACCATTAAGACCTTGATCTGACCCAATGTTTTCAAATAAGTCTAAATTAGCCCAAACTAAGGAATTTGACCTAAGTTTGGCCTAGATTCCCTTAAATATCTCTAGATATTATTTATATCCACCAAAAACTCTATAAAACATGTCATAGTATTCTCCCAACACCTCCAAGTGGATTCATACATTAAATATCCCTCCACGTTATAACCCTAAAGTGAAACTTGAAAAGGTAGCTTTAAGGCTTGGCCTACTATCAAAGCTTGGCAAATCTCTCTATTTCCCTTCACCACAAGTGATCTTCTCCAAGTAAATCAAGAGTTATTCTTACATTGAATACACCTCCTTAAAAAAGTGCAAATCTTAAATCAACCATGCTAATGCTAAGTCATCTTTAGTTGCCTACATGGCTTCATAATTAGTGTAGTTTCTTTTTCATTTTTTTATTTTTGTTATTCTATTGTAATAATATGAGTTATACATAAAATTTATGGAAAAAAACGAGTATTTAAGGCTACACAAGACAACCAAGTTACTTGTGAATAAAGTTCTAAATGGATGTGAAAATCCTGATACTATTGGAAGTTTATTTATTCGATAAAGTGAGAAACTTAAGAATTATGGGCGGCGTTGTCTCATTACACAATCATGAGACCTGATTTTTATAATTTTGAGGTTTCAAGAAGTTTCATATTAACTTTGATCAAAATCAAACAAGAATACTAGAACTTTTGACCATGAATAAGAGAGAGGACTAAATTTTTTTAGGAAAAATTTTGATTGGAGACCACATTGGTGTTATTATTCTATTCAACACTTGATTCCTCACATCAATCAAATAAATGTAGTTATTCTTATTGCATATCTTCTTTAATCAACCTAGAATTATCATGCCAAATCCTAAGTACTCCAACTCAAGCAAGCAAATTGAGGTTCTAAATCTCATCAAACATAGTGGATCCATCAATGGCTTGTTGTTAGATAGCGATGTTAACTAATCGTTTG
Organism: Phalaenopsis hybrid cultivar; assembly: GCA_002079205.1. Lineage (NCBI taxonomy): Eukaryota > Viridiplantae > Streptophyta > Magnoliopsida > Asparagales > Orchidaceae > Phalaenopsis > Phalaenopsis hybrid cultivar. The sequence goes on from JXCR01078227.1 coordinate 19,477, forward strand.
CAAGGCACTTATTTGTCACGACTCAACCCAGTGGTTTGAAATTTTTAGGCCAGAATGAAAAATTATATGGTGAAATTAAATTTTTATATTTTCATTTTCTATCATTAACAATTAATCAACCAAAATATGTGAACATAAAATTATATAAAAATAAATAAATTAAATTTATTAAATTTCTCTTATTCCAATTTTACCATGTTTTTTATATGTACATTGATAATTGGCCACCATGGTCCGATAATGGAATAAATGGGCTTTCCTCGACTGATTCCCAGCTAACGGACATTAGAAGCCCTTCATCAGGCCCATCATGTACCTCATCAGATCCCTTAAATCTACTTAGCGGATTGACCTAGCAAATTGTAGTTCTGGCTATCACTTTCCCAGGAGCTGATATGCTCATCGGACCCGTCTGTGGAGTTTTCTCAGGCTAGTGATCCTCGAGATTAACAAATAGCTGAAGTTTGGGCCTAAAGAATACCTCCATTCTCTTCTTTCCCCCTTTACACTGGTCTCTCCTAGGTTGTATGAACTCATGGATGATGCATGACCCACGTCCTAAAGGGATTTAACATTACGAAAGGTGTTATGAGCGTGAAGTTCTTACAAAAACTTAACACGCATAAATCTATGAGAAAATTTGAGAAAATATGATGGTCTATAGTTGAGAGTTCATGCAAGAACAAATGGAAGAGCTTAGAATACAAGGCATAATAATGATCCAAGAAATAATAGAAGAAGTTTCAAAAACTTGATCCACATCTTGGGACAAATATGAGATCAACATGATTAATGGTGTGTAGGCGCCAAGCACTGAGATGTGAACTATTGAGGCAAGAGTTACCCATACAAGTGCCACCAAGGGCGGGGCTAAAAAGAGCCATCAACCCAAAATTAGAAAAAGAAGGAAGAAATGAGCATCACACCTCAGGAGGAAAAGTCTTAGAATCCTTAGATGAAGGAGCAAGGAGAAGGAGGAGAAGAAAAAAGACATTGAAGAACACATTCTTGAGAGCGGTTTCCTAAGATGAAACAATACAAAAGTTCAAGATCCCATCTTTGGAATCTTACAAAAGGAAGTCAGGTTCATATGACCACATGGCATCCTTTGAATTGATGGTATGCTTACTATGAGTGAATAAAGCTCTGAAGTATCATTTATTCTTTACAATACTAAAGGAATCTACCTTATGTTGGTTTAATAACATGTTGACGAGAGTTATCACCTCCTTAAGAGAATTCAAGCGCATGCTTGTGGCACGGTTTGTTAGTGCCTAAAAGCCACGGAAGAGCTCTTAGGCTCTCTTGAAGATCTATCAGGAACCATTAAAAATTCTGGGGAGCTTCATCACTCATTTTCAGCAGGACATGTTGGACATCAGGGACTTAGAGCCTACTATAGCTCATAGTAGTTCATCAACAATAGCTATAATATGACTGTAATAAATTTATTTTTCAGTGATAACAGACTGCAAGAGCTATAGTCGGTTGCTATAAAGGCAGTAGCTTGCCATGAATGTTGTAGGTGGATGTTGATGGGTTGGCTTCTCATAGACACCATAATTGAAAGCGGTCATGATAGTTGATCATGTGGAAAGTAGATGGTTGCTTCAAAAGTGTTGGTCGGCCATAGAAGTCGTAGTATAAAGCTGCATGAGTTGTGAGTCTTGTATGACAAAGTTAGTCACATAAGCCATAGTAATGAGTGACGATAACATCCGTAGATCACAAAGATTAGAGTTAACAGCTGCACGAGTTATGATCCATGTAATTCGTGGTCAGTCACGTAGGTCGTGATGAATTTTAATAAAGTTTATCGGTAATAGAGGGTAGAGATGAGAGTTGGATGATATGTAAGCAACAAAGGTCATGGTGGTGAGCTATAATAATGTTTGTACGCTTTCTGCGAATCAAGTAAGTCCTGGTTTGTTATATAGGTTGTGGTGGTGAGCTGTAACAACAGACGTAGGTGGCAGAGCTCGGAGTTGAGAACTATTTCAGCTGTGAGCCACATAGGTCGCAATTAGTCATGTAGATCGTAGTGGTGAGCAATAAAAATGTCGGTAGGCTAAAGAGCTTGGAGTGGAGAGTTGCATGAGTTGTGAGTCATTTAAGTCGTAATTCATTTCATAGGTTGTAGTGATGAGTTGTAATAATATCTTCTAATCTCAAATACCATAGTTGAGAGCTACATAAGTTGTGCAATACATAGGTCGTAGGTTGTCACGTAGGCTGTATTGGAGAGCTACAAGGAGAGAACTTCATGAGTTCGAGAAAGTCATCGTTTCTAAGTGTAGTAGTTGTAAGTAGTTATTGTAATGAGTTGTTGTTGGATCATAGATACCACTTATTCTTGATCACGTATTCAAAGTATGTATTTACACCGTATGCGGGGTACGTTGTTACATTATCTTTGAGGTGTGTCATTACACTGTATGCAAGATGCGTTGCTACACCATCTTCAGGGTGTCGCATACATTGTATATAGGATGAATTATTACACCGCCTTATGGGTTTGTAGGGTAAGTTGCTATACCATTTTCGGGGTATGTCGTTACATTGTTTTCAGGGTGATTGTCTCACTATCTTCAAGATATGTTGTTACACAGTGTTCAAGACGATGTGCTCTTTCGCTGAGTGCTTCGTTACTCCACAATATATGTTCGGATTTCACAGTGTCCATCATGATTCAACAAGGGATTTTGTTGCAACGACCATGCGGTAGCCGACTGTGATCGATGAAGATCATCTAGCGATGACTGCCGGTGGTCGGCAGCTATAGGAGTAAGTGACGTTCGCTAGACCTTCGTTATAGAACACTAGACTTCAACTCCTTATCCTCACGATCTAGCTCTAGATTAAGCTCTTAGTCCCCCCTTCATGGAAGGGGTAGTGCTCTATTCATAAAGTACAAGAGAGATCTCCTTACAATTAAGGAGTGAATATAGATCCATCGTTCAGATAGATGCCCTTAATTTGAAGACATTATGTGGATATTTAAGTGTTTTAACAATTTAAAAATTATGTGATATTGGGCTTGTTGAACTCGTCTGGACTCGTCTTGTCGAAACACTCGGTTTGATTTTAAGATTGTTAAATTTAGAACTCATTTGATCTTCTAATTAGCGTTCAAAACTTCCAAAATTGTTTAACAGCTAAATCTTGGCTTGATTTAACTCGGATTAGGCCAATTTTAGCGTCAACGAGCTCGTCTCATTGAGTTGGCAGCTTAATTATAAATTTATTAAAATTAGAACTCTAAATAATTTTTAATTTAAACTCTTATTCAAAAAATATTAGCCGTGTAAAATGACAGAGATGAACGAATTAATGCAAAAAATTAAAGGACTCCAATGTGGGCCAACCAATAATACCAGGAAACCTCGTATACCACGCGACTTATCAGGAGAACAAATTCTTCTGAAATAGCTATGGGCCATAATTAATTCCAACCATTTAATGAAAGACATCATTGTTCATGCTATGATGACTGATATTATGTAAAGATAGTCAATAAATAATAAGAATCCTTTAGTTCCTACATTATTTGATGGCGTTAAATGTCAGCCCTCTGATTTAAATTGAGAAAACAATGTTTATCAGCACCAATCCAGGATTTCCACCATAATTGTGGCCCAACCATTCTCTTATTATACGAAGTTTCTTTTTTTCCTATAAAAGAGTTGAATTTCATTTTTTTTATTCATCTTTTTCTTAAATGGGCATTTACATACATGCCACTCAATTCCTTTGTATTTACATATCAAATGTCTAAATTTTACATTTTACAACCATATCACTCAAATTTTTCATATCATATCAAAAATGTCATCATTTTAACTTTAGAAAATTAAGGACCACGTCTTCATGTATTGGGAAGGTGACATGAATGTAAAAGTTAAAGTTTATGTTTGATATGTAAATATATAAGGATTGAATGATATGTATGTAAATCTTCCTAAAAATAATTGAGGATGTCAATTTTCTATTCTCATTGATAACTAAAGGATTAGTAGATCCACATTATGTTGAGGAATATGCAAGATGCCCTAAAAACCTTCTGTTCTGATAAAATGGGTCACGCACCTTTCATGGTGAAAGAAGAAAGAAGGTGGAGGACTAATTCATTATATGCACTTAATATAGAATAGATAAATTATTCAATCACTAAACAAAAAAAAAGTCTTGTTAAATTTTACGTGTAATTTAATTTAATAAAAAGTATTAATGTTGTGCATCGAAAGATACATGATGGCAGAATTACGGCGCCTCGATGCCATTCATGGACGCCTAGGCTACAGTTCGCGAAAATTGATGGTTTGAACAGTTGGACCCATAGTTTTGCTGGGAGAGTCTGCTTAAACGATGGATACAAAAATAAGGGTCATTTTTCTCACTTTTCTGTCATTTTAAAACATGAAGAACTTCTGGAGAAGTGTGGAGAAGATCAACGAAGCATTTTAGAGCAAGTCTTAGAGAAAGAGTGGGAGATTATGAGAGTGTAAGAGTTTGCAATTCCATCAGCATACTCTGGATTTGAAAGAGATAATATTATGAGTCCTATTTGCTTCTCTAAGAAACAGTTTGTGAGACTCTTGTGTATGATTTCTATCTTTAATACAATATTTGTGTTGATAAAATCTGGCATGCTTAGTGAGTAGATTTTTAGTTCTTCTTTGTTTTACAAGTGTATGGATGATTGCTTGGCATTTAGATGTGGTTCTTTGTGTAAACTTATCAACTGTGTTAGATTAACTTAGAGAACTTATTGACTTTTAACTTGGCCAGTTAATTTGTTAACATTAATCGTGATATTAGAATTTCGAAAGAAATCTAAGAGGAACGGTTAAGTTAACCACAAAAATTCATCAGAATAGGAATATTACTTTTGAATTCATGCAAACTAAAAAGGGAGTGAGTTTGCCTTGAGCCTTTCATTTGATTTGCGAAACTAAACAAATGAATTGTCAATCTTTCTTAGACTACTGGAAGGAGAAAAGGAATAATATTCTCCTGTTTGACGCTTGCTTTTGAATCACTTGCTAGGCTTGAATCCCTACATTACCACTTCAAAGGAGATTTTAGGATGGCACTTGAATCAACAACTCTTTTTTTTCATTGCTTAAAAACTTAGGTTTTGTTCACTTTTAAAATTTGGGTAGGATCAATAGTAGTAAACTAAAACTTTTCACATTTGGAATCATCTCGTTCCCTGTAGGATCGACGCGCGGAACTCCATTTCGTATACTACTACTAAAACTTTTCAGATTTGGAATCATCTCATTCCTTGTGGGATCGACGCACGGAACTCCATTCCATATACTACTGATACGCCATGTATACTTGTGTGAGTCATCTGTGCTTTCTCGCATTTGGAGTGTGCCAGATACCACCTTCATGTTGACCTAAGGGCCCTCCTTCGCCTTACCCATGACGAGATATGAAACTTTGGCTCTTTTTGTACAGAGTTCATGAGGTGTTCCTTCCTCAACTTCTTCTTATTCAACGGACAATCTGCAGCTCTTCTTTGTTTTCCCTTTTTCGGACCGACTTTCCCATTTTCTTAGACACAAGATGAACGTCAGAATTTTCCTTCCCATAAACCCTTACCATCTCGTCAATGACCCAGCTCAATATGGAAGATCAGAGGATAAAGAGATCCCAATTTGATATTGAGGAAACAAGGTGGGCCTATACATGAAAAATACAACTTTCATGTGACACCCTCATAAACACAACAGGGAGCCTCAAAAAGGCTTTATAAAAATTAATATTTATAATATTAAAATCTTATATTTTTATTCCTTTCTCTTAATAGGAAGTAACAGTGTTTGCACTAACGCTCATGTGAGAATCCAATTTGAAATTACTCGATGGTCATTCCCTGATAGAATAAAAGTCAAAAGGGACGTTGAACACTAGTAACTTCATCGGTGTAAAGAAGTTCCAAAAATTCACTCATGATCCTCATTACTTGCAATTTTTTGTGCCTTGTTACCTTTGAATTGGATGAGGTAGATATATCAGTTTGTGTGATTTTTTCCTACGAAATGATAAAGTCCCAAAGAGAAAGGCAGTCTTACACTCATTCTGAGACTTAAGAGACTACTTTTTGTTTGAGAGCCAAGAACCCCAAGCAAAGGGTAATCCAAGCCCAGTAGTAGGTAGAATGACTGCTCCCTGCTGGCAAACTATAGCCCTAAGTGGGAGAAGACTTGAACGAGGCAAAAGAAATGCCTCAACTCACCCAACATGGGATAAATACATGAGTACAAACAACCCACAATTATTTTGTGATCATCTGAGATATGTTGAAATTATCCCACAATATGTTACCCAAAATTTATTGGCACTTACAAAAAATTAGCACTCATCTTAATAGTTATGTGTCCGTATAAAAGCACGTCAAGATCGATAACGTGTGGTGTGTGTGTGTGTGTGTGTTATTCTCTTATTCTTGTTGCACCAACCTATCAAAGGAATAAGAGAATTGAGGAATAAAATGTACATGAATAAATGTCCATCATGGCCCTAAAATGGAATAAATAGGCTTTCTTGGGCTGATTCCCACCTAATGGACATCCGAAGAGCTGTGGAATTTGTGTCAGCGGGTCAATTGTATAACTTAGCAGACCCATGAAATCTACCTAGCGGATTAACTTGCCGGATTGAGTTGGTGGATTGAAATTTCGGCTATCAATTTCATATGAGCTGATACACTTGTCAGACTCATCTGCAGAGTTTTTCTCAGCCAGTGATCCATGGGAATGGCAAATGGCTAAAGTAAGGATCAACGTTAAAGGGATTGGCATGCTCCTTCAACATTGATGAGCCATTTAGCATCTGCATCGCGACCTTTTCAGTAAGACACTATGGATATATCTCACATCAAACAATGCATATTTTTTTATTCTTTCACTTTCTTACGTATTCAGGAGGGGGGGAGGGGGAGAAAGGGATCATTGATCCCAGGTCTCTCTTTCTCTCACTCTTCTAATAGAGATTAGATTATCTTCTCCGACCTGTCGAAGGAGAATCATCGAAAAAAATGAAAACTTCAAGCCTGGACAAAACCTTCATCTTCTTCTCTCACCCTCTCTAAGTCACTCTCAGGTTGTATTAATCCATAGACTATACAGGACCCAACGTCTCAAAAGGATTCAACAATCAGTTTGATTGAAGTTAACTACCGTTTATTCTCATCCAATGAACTACCATTTATTCTCATCCAGTGAACAATTTTTAAACCCATTTATCCCTAAAATTACATCAGATTTTCAAAATAAATCCTAAAGAACTTCAATAAACAATAACCTTAAACCAAACAAAGTCACAAAATTTTTTAGTTGGCCACTTGAAAGTTGAAGGTCCATAAACCCTTTTAACTATATAATTTTACAGCTAATTCTAAAACATCATCAAGATATGTAACTTCTCATTGTTTAATCAATATTAACAATATTAAAAACTTTAAACTTGGCATCATATATGTTAAATATCAATTCAATTCTCGCAATTATTCCCCCTGCATAAGCCCCACGCTTCCACATAAAATTTGCAAATCAAAATCTTCAACCCTTAACAAAGCAAGCTAGAAACAAACCCACAGATAACAAATAGTGAATGACATAATTCTTGAAGAGCAAGCAAGGATAATGCTTTGCACGTTACATCTCAATTCCCATCCTACCATGTCTCATTAAAGATCGGACATTTTTATTATTATAATTATTAACGCTCATTTTTTATCATCCTATTGACAATAGTTTATAAAATATTAATTTTTTATATTTGTACAAACTATCATATTGCGTTCGGATCACTTATAGATGCTTGAAAGATAATCCACCTTTGAAAAATTACAGGCTCAAATACAGAAAACCTTACTAAAAAAAGTGTGTCAAGGAAACCAAAGTAGGTCATCATGTGCATCAGATGAGAATATGGAAAGCTCATAGCTATTGATAATTGTAACTCAAAATTATATTGTTTGAGTTTACTTGGGCACACGCCCGTATGTGTTGGGACTCAACTTAATATCTTATGGTTGCGGATAAACACTTAGAACTGCCACTGTTTCGCAAGAACAAATCAAGTTGAACACTCCTGCACAATTATCGCCTTCATCTCTCCCTGGTCACAAGAATTCCATGATTTCTCCTCATTTGCAAGAGGCTTCGTTTCCATTAATCTCACCAATTATGCTACCTCTCTTTTTTCTCTCAGCTTCATCCCACATGGACTGCTCCTCTCGCTCATGAAGCCAACTTCTGTGCTCAAATATGTAAATTCTGGAAACCGATTTGAGAGATCCGAAACAAAATTTTGAGCAAAAGGAACGAAGCAAGAAAGTTAAGAAAATACCATATTTAACATCGAAATAGCTCGAGAACGAGAAAAAAAAAAACTCGAAGCCATGCTACACAAAGAAATTTACTTTGAAGAAAAATGAGGAGTAAAGTACAAAGTACACCACACTAATTAACAGAATTCAAAAATCCAACACAAAAATCAAAACAATAACTGCTTAAAACCAACTCCCGCTTCGTGGTGCTCGGCAACATGCCCTTAGTTTTTAGCACAATTTTTATTCTGGGAGTAGCGTTGAGTGTCTCGGAGCTGCTACAATAGCATTGCGGTTCTAATACTAAAGCACTGCAATCAGTGAAGTTGAGGGTTTTAAGTTTGGCAATTGATCGACACAATCAAGCTGCTTATAATGACATTTTGTTCCCCTTTCCTTCTCAAGTTAAGAGAATGAGGCGAGGGCATTGCAATGCAGCCACTAGCCCTCCTACACTAGCAAACATTAAAGCTTCTTCTAATAGTCGAATAAAATCTAGCAGTCATTTTGCATCCTTCGTTTTCTTTTTAAAATTTAGATTATTAGCAATTTAGCTTAATTTACTGGTATTTATTATTATCGACATTGTCAAATTATTATTATTATTATTATTATTATTATTATTATTATCATTATTATTATTTTGACACATTTTAAAATTGTTAACCTCTAACTGATTCTTCATCTATATTAGATTCATAGAGTTGAAACTATATTTTGGTTTTGGTATTGAAATTTTGATTGATTATCTTCCACTAATAATCCTTAATTTACACACTTAAGTTGGGATAGTGTAGGTCTTATATTTGCATTTGTTTGATTCTTTAATATGATTTAAATTTTCAAATAAAATTCTTTTGGTTGTAAAACCTTCAACTTAGTGTCAATCGGAGTAAGGATTTGGATATCAAATAAGGTTGAAGTCTCACACGAAAACAGCTATTTATTGAGGGATAAACATAACATTAATTGTTAGGGATGCTATCCATGTCATTTGTATTAGGCTCATATCTATTTTGTAGCTTTCCAAACCCAACTTACAGTTTCGCTTACACATGTTGTATAACTCTTTTATTATTCATAATATGTTAGAAGTATATAAAAAGTCGTCTTTTAATGTATTGTTGCACAAAATTTTTGTATATTAGAGTTAATTTTTGCAAATACAATACTTACTTTCTGTAGGTTGTTTTGATTGTATTTGTGCAAAACTCATGTTTTTAAAATACCAATAACTTTAAAAATATTGTTTATAAAATAACTTTTGTATTTTTGTAGTGTTGTACACTTATATGCAATTGTGTGTATGTTGGTAAAACTTTTTTAGATATTAGCTAGCTAGACCGAAGACTTACAAAGTGGCCACTCCACCACCACCACCAACAACAACAACAAGCCTTTATCCTACAAAGTGTGGTCAACTACATGAATGCTTTCTCTCCATTGCATTCTATTGACTATTATATTTTCATTTAATTTTAATAGATTAAGATCATCTTTTATACAATATACCAAAGTCTTTTACTCTCCTAAACGAATTATCAGATGATCAACGTTTAATTTGACCAAACCATCTAAGACGACTCTCTCTAATCTCCGCCACTGGAGCTACACCAACCTTATTATAGATATATTCATTTCACATTTTGTCTCTAAGCGTCAAGCCACTTATCCACCTAAGCATTCTCATCTCAGCAACACTTAATAAAGTGACCACTCTAAGAAAAAAATGTGGAGAGTTGTGTCCAATAGTCGACAACCAGCATACAATTTGTCGAAAATAATCATAACATGAATCATTTATAAAGTAACTGCTCTAAGAGAAATTATTGAATTTTCTTAGGTTAGTGTTTGCCTTAATGATGTTAAGGTGTGGCAAAACCGATTATAACTATTTATATATTGAAATGCAATTAAAAAATAAAATGATTGTTAAATCATATACTAGTGAGACCTGCTTGGGCTTGATAAGGTTGCATTGGGAGATGCAAGAGCAATTGTCGTTGATTACATATTATTAAATAATTGATCATAACTATTATCATATTAGAAATAAATTCAACACAAATGACAAATTACATTAAGGCATTATAGCACTATTGTGAACTGAAGAACATATGATGACTTGAGTCATCTTATTTTATTGTTCATATCATGTCTTAGTGCCTCCTTATTTATGGTTTAATAAATAGAAGTTATTTATTTATTTTATTTGTCAAACTTATTTTTTGATATTTTCTTATAATAGATTCAATGATATCATTCGATGAACTCTCACCATAGAAGAAAATTTATTAATGATGGATTTTAGTTGTGATATTCTTTACTTTAGGTACAAGTTTCATTTTCTCCCTAGCTAGTTGGATTTTGGATACTTTAAATTTTAATGTTAATTTTTGTTATTATGTGTACCTGATTCTATCAAGCAGTCGGTCACTCAAAGCCCTTAGTTTCACCAATCAAGCTTGACAATGAGTTTGTCGGGGTTACGGGTGTTCCCCTACACTAGGCATCCCTTTCTTTTTTTTTTTCTTTTTTTTTTTTTTTTGGTGCAAAACGCCCCGCCGTTCAGAAGCCAGAGTCACCACACTCATTACAAGTTTAGTACCCAAAAAGCATGACACTCCAGTGCCCGAGTGCCAAGACATGCAAAACCGCAAAGCCCAGTCCAGTAATTAGAACCTGAGAGCTCGATAATGCAGCTTTCAGAAGCCAACACCCTCGTGTTTATTGGAGTGTTGTACCACCGCTACCGTGGTGCCCCAATGCCTATATAATTGAATTCAAATAGCTTTCATTTAGAGTCTCGGCTTTCCAATGGAATTGTGTCATATGATAGATTTCAAGTTTACTCTTGTGGAAATAAAAGGATTGTTATGAAGTATTCCAAAGTATGGAGATTTTTGAGTGTGGTGTAATTTGTATAATTCTCCTTATTTTCTTCACAGTAAATTTTATTGTTTTTGTGTGGCTTCGTGTTTTTATCCCGCTCTTAGATTTTCCAAGTTAAATCTTGTGAATTTTTTTTTTTTTTTTTTTTTTTTTT
>JXCR01078227.1:32478-48937 GCA_002079205.1 Phalaenopsis hybrid cultivar
TCACACGCTGCCCGTCGCCGACAAGCAGTGGTTACAGCTCATCCACTGCGTCGCTGAAAAAGTGATGGGTTTTGGGAAATCAAGTTTAAGGACGGCGTTCTGCACATCCCCCGCCTTCTTATCCACGACGGGACCAAATCTCTGTTCCTTAATCGGATCACATAACGTAAAAATGGATAGAATAAGATATACACCAATATATATATATATATATAACAGGTAAGCAATCCGCGAAACTAAAAATAAAACGAGAAAAATTACACCAGAAAATAATACACAAATTTACCTGGTTCAACAAATTACTTATATCCAAGGAGTTGCAGAGAATTTTACTACTTGTGAAATTTACACCAATCGATCATCTCGACTTACAAGAGTAATCTCACGCTTCGTTGCTTTTCTTCTTCTGTCTCAATTCTTCTCTCTCTACACTAAGATACACCGAAGAAACTCTATACTGAGATACACTGAAGAAGATAAACTTACAAGAGAAATAAACTCAATTTCTCTTCTGCCACAAGCCACCAAGAAGAAGTCAACGGAGAACAATTTTCTTCTTCTTCTTTCTTTTTCCTTCACCGCAATGAACTACACCTTGCACCTCTCTTCCTCTATCCGAAGGAAACCTTCCTCTATACCGAGGAAACTGAAGAAGAACACCAATCGTGACTATTTTATAAAAGAGAGCCGCACGAACCTTGTAACTCGAGAAGAAAGCGAGAACAGTTGAGCACAATGAGTTGCAGAGGATTTTAATACCTGAGGAATTTGCATCAGCTGATCACCTCCAATTACAAAAGGAATCTCACACTTCGTTGTTCTCTCCTTTTCTCTATGTACACCGAGATACACCGAAGAAACTCTACATCAAGATACACCGAAGAAGATAAACTTACAAGAGAAATAAACTCAATTTCTCTTCTGTCACAAGTCACCAAGAAAAATTCAAGGGAGAACAATCTTCTTCTTCTTCTTTCTTCTTCCTTCATCGCAAAGAACAACACCTTGCACTTCTCTTCCTATATCTCGAGAAAACCAAAGAAGAACACCAACCTTAACTATTTTCTAAAGGAGAGCCGCGAGAACTTTTAATCGCTGGAAAAAAGCAGAAACAGCTAAGCGGGACGAAGTGAAGCGAAGCAAAGCTTCGCGGCAGACGCTCGCGCCTATGGTTCACGAATTGACGCCAAGGGGAGCGGGTCGCGACTGTTTTGCGATCGGAAGTGCGGGAGCGGGATCAAGAGGCGTGGATCGGGCTACCGGTGCTTAACAGCATTACAGGGGAATTATCGAGCATTCGATTTGTTCAACCGGCTTTGCTAGGAGGTGGGGTTCGACTTAAATGACTGCTTCTTGTTGGAGCCATCAGAGAAGGTAAATTGCTACTGTAACCATAGGTAGAATGCTTGGATAGCCAGCCTTAGTCATGAGAATTTTAGCAATCCACGGGCTATCATCTCCTTGGTTGCTACCGTTGTTTTGCTTCTGCTCACTTCTGCACAGACGTGGTGTTTATGGTATTACAAGCCAAATTAGCCAATTTTATGATTCAACCCTTATTTTATTTTTTGAGTTTTTTTTAAAAAAAAATTTTTAATACTTTTCTACAGTGAAAGTGTTTCGTGGTTCATAATTTATTTATTTATTTATCTGATTCAGGGAGCTGCTTGTAACTATATGTAATACCCAGCTCTGTTTTGTTTGCAGAGGAGGTGACAATTGTTATGCGTTAAAGGAAAGAAATTTGGTTGTGTGGATTCAGTGATGGGTTTGAATTTGATAAATAAATGCCAGAGCAAATGTTTAAAGGAAGCAACATCTCATTATTTAAATCCATATTCACAATATTTTAAAAACAAAATTAGCGATTACATGAAGTCACATTCCCAGCCATAGAGAAGCAAAGTGGAACCATCAGGCGCAAAAATTCTTTNGTTGAGTTGTTTATCAAAATATGTGATTTTTTTTATGTTGAATTAAATATTATTGATGTTTTTTTCCAAAGATTCGGTAAAATTAATTTTAAGTTGTTCTAATATTTTAAAGTCAACTTGTATTATGATTAATGTAGTGGCATCGAACTATAAAAATGCAGTTTAAATTAAGAAGAAAAATTATATTGAACCATAGCAAATGAATTAATTTGTATGTTCTCCAAATTCAGCTCCTTTACTAAATGAGGGCTATTTTGTAGAATTTAGCCAAATTTAATAATTTCGCTATCTTATGAATTTGATCAACACCAAAATGAATGAGATGTGATACAGGTGAATACTATAATGGGGATGTTGCAAAGAAATATTGCCGTATGTACGATCTTTGCCCCGCTTGACAACAATTAGATATCTAGTAGTGCTCTTGTTAATCCACATCAAATTTAACACTGAGCTTCTAGAGTACATGCAGCTCCTAAAAAAGGATTGAAAAAATTTTAATAGTCTGAATCTTAATGAGCCCGTGATAATTGGTTGGTTAGAAAGTTTTATAAATGAAAAGATCAAGGTTGTCATGGCTTCAAAACAGGCTGAGAAATTGATTAGTCAAGGTCATCCATATCCAACAGAATATGATCAAATGATTTATTATAAAGGTTGCTCGATATCAAAATTCAATCTCTTCAATGATAATGGCAATCCCAAGCAACATGTGACTCAATTCAAAGCTTCATGTGGCAACATTAGAGGCACAAATTTGTTTCTCTTTCATCAACTCATACTTTCGAATGGTATGTGAAGCTAGCCAATGACTTTGCTAAAGCATTCGTTCTGCTTGAAATCATATTTGTTAAGAGATTTGTCAGTGCTACGAAAAAAAAGACAACTATAGCTGACATCCTTTTAGAAAAACTGAAAGTGTGACAATATATCACTCGTTAATGTAATTTAAACATGGAATGCGAACAATAATTAGAACATAATCATGTATTTCAACTATTAATGGGCAATATTAACCATTAAATGGTTTCTTACTTATGTATAGCTTTTATCACTCCGTTCCAAGAGCTTCTTGACAGAATAGCCAAATTTGAGAAGCAAAATTTCTTTAAATCTGAAAATCATATGGACAAGAGTGAGAAGAAATAGAGTTTTGTGCTCTAGAGTGAGTGAAGACCACATTATTCATTTTGATTTTTTATAAAAGAAAACTGGTGACCTTAAACGTTGATAAGGGAAAACAACATATTTATGATAATGAAAGAAGAAAGCAGTTAATCAACTCCAATCCGGAACCAAAAATAGTATTGGGAAGAAATCACAAGCCCATTACCTTTGATGGAGGAAAGCATCCAAATTAAACAACGAGAATTAAAAAATGAGCACACCAATGCCTCAAAGAGAAGATAAACAAAGAATGATTTTTTCAAAGAGAGTGTCGGGCAAAATTATTCAGTCAAGCACTCAAAGCGGACTTGAATTATCTGAGTGTAAAAGGCCTAAAGAAGCAGACCAAACGAACAATCCAAAATTTATGTTCATATCAACAAGTAGTTAGCCCTCTGGAGTGTATAAGTTATTGTCTGATGGTTCTACAATCAGCTGATAGTTTAGAGTATTTGCACTTTACCGAGGAAAGTGAACCCCTATCAGCTTCCTCTCGGTCTTTTGAAATAGCAAGGAAAATTTATGAAGAAACTACCACATCACAAACTTCTAAATCAGATGAAGTGGTCAAAATTCAAATGTGAAGTGACAGGGTATTGCCTTTACCACCAAAGGAGTGATCAAATAAAGACAATGGTAAAAACATTACGGTTAACAAACAAGTTTTTCTTAGAGACTCAAAGAAGAAGCCAACTTCAGACAAACCTCATCTTGTTGCATCTGAGAAAAGTTCATGCACAACTCAGTGTGTATTAGACTCACTTGATGTCAAAAGGATCTTCGAGAAACTTTGTTACGGTCATTTAAAGAACCAAAGAGATATGAATCATATTCTGTTGAATGGTGTATAAGAAAAGTTTTACAAGAGTAGGACCTCCAACAATTACATTCACTGAAGAATAATAGAATGATAATTGGTACTGCCTATTCGGTAAACCTGCTGAGTTTAAAGTTCTAAGGTGCTTGTGCCTTGATGTTCAACACTTGCGGCCCGATAAGTTGATAGTTCATGATTTTAATGATAAAGTGTAGAGACTGAGATTTTTCATCATTCTATTAAAATTTGGGAAACTATGTACACTGCTAAATTTCATGTGATAGATGTCGATCCTTCATTTAAAGCTCTTCTCGGTCAATCATGGATTAATGAATACGAGAAAATTTCATCCATTATGCATTAATGCTTGAAGTATTCATAATACCGAGAAGAATTCCGGATCCATGATAATATACAACCATTTGTTGCTCGTTAATGCTTTAATGCTTGAAGTCAACGCCCGAGACTGCAAGTAGAGTGTTGAATCCAGATCTGTCAGATCATGCCCAAGGGATAGAGCCTAACGACTGAGGCAAAGAAAGAAGAAGAGGGAAAGAAAAGGAGAAGAGGAGGAGAGGGAGAATTGCCCCGTTGGGATGAATGGAGTGTTCCCGGGGCTCTTAGATCGATTTTTTTCAGTTAAATAACTGGGTCACAAGAGGGGGGAGATAAAAAGTCCCTAATACAAGCTATAGCCCTCCAATTTATAGAAGATAGGAAGGACAATGTATCAAATTACATTATTAGACTTGCTTTAAAGAGACGAGCAAAAGGCGTTCTAGTCTCCTTATTCCGACTGTTGGATTGCCTCGAGATCTGTGCAGACCATTTTTTAGCATAGATACTAAGTTATTCAATTTTCTTGCTCCTTGATGGCAATAATTGTGATAAGAACATAGAAATTTATAAATCAAACAAATCATCAACATATGAATTATTGACGATACTCCCTATTAGGTGCTTGTCACGCTCGGTTCAGGCATCTTTGGCGCCATCCGTTGTAATCGATTAGTAGTTGAATGATCCCAGGATGATTCACCCATTACCCCTTGCGGAGCTTGTCGTTGTCGAGTGACGAATCATCTTAAGGGCTGAAAATGATTGTCGTATACCCATCACAAAGCTTGTCGTTGTCGGTGGCAAGTCATTTCAGGAGCCAAAGACAATTGTCATATACCCCTCCCTCACAGAGATTTTGGCTTTCGGGTGGTGAGTCATCTCAAGTGCTAAAGAAAATCGTCATATACCCCTAGTGAAGCTTGTCGTTGACGGGTGATGAGTCATCTCAAGGGCATAGGAGCAAGTTCTTTACTTTATTACTTACGTAGGCCCCGGTTGCTTGATCGTGCCTTCACCTTAGGGTGGATCTCCGCTTTATGGAAGGAGGCAGCTTAGGCTGTCTTTTAGGATGATTATAATCTTACTCTTCACGGAGCTCGTCGCTACTCGGTAGAAAATCATCTTCGGATTATTATCCGATCCACGTCGTTGAACTCAAGCATGTGGTGAGGGAAGATCTTTGGTTGGCCCTTATGACTGATCACACGTTTATAATGTCATCATCAGTTATTTTATCCTTTTAACCAATCAGACATCTATGGTGTCGTTGTGGTTGTTAACCTAGGTTCAAGTTCCCCGAGCGTTGGGTAAAAATTGCTCCTTCAAGAAACGGATTAGTTTGTTGAAATGATTTGGTAGAGTTAGATGGACCTGCATATACATGTGAATATATAAGAATTGAGTGGTATGTTTGTAAATCTTCCGTGAATTGAAAGGGCCAGGCAGAGGCATTTAGAGTTGTCAGTCGGATGGCAAGTTGTCGGTCGGATGGTGGTTTGTTGGAATAATTAATTGAGGCATAAATATATAAATATATAAGAATTGAGTGGTATGTATGTAAATCTTCCCTTCCTTCATGGTTTCGAGTAGGATTGGAGCGGTAGGCTGGAAGCAGCGGTCGGCAGAAAGAAAGTGGTCGGTCGACAAAGATGGTCGGATTGAAGAAAGTGGCCGACCGAAAGCAAGCAGGGCAGTCGATTTTGGGAGTTTTCGATCGACCGGACGGTCGTTTGGTGAAGAAGTCGTCACCTGAATGTGTAGTCGTTTGGTGGTCTGAGATGGCCTGAGTGGCATGGTGGTTGGTGAGGCGGTCGGAGCAGTGTGGCAAGGTAAAGAGCCAAATGGGGGGAGCCGACCGAAACGACGATGCAGGGTGGTGCAACAGTGAGGAAGCTCTAGAGGTGAGAAGACATGGTGCGAAAAAGAAGCTATTGAGGTGAAGCAGTCTGTTTGGTGAGTTAAAGTGGTTGGCGAGTGGCCGACGTGATGGTAATATTCCGAGCGGCAGAGATGTCAGGCGCGGAGGGAAATTCCGCGTGGCAGATACTAGTGTGGGGAGAAATTCTGAGTGATGGCCCGCAGAGATAGTCAGTGTGGCGAGGCGGCCAACCGACAAAGACGATTAAGACTGTTGGTCAGACGGTGAGGCAACCTGACCAGTGAACAACTTGATAAATCTCGGAAAGCAGCCCCTTAATCAAAGTTGGAATGTTAGCGAACAACCTAATAAATCTCGGAAAGGAGGCCCTTAATCTAATTTGGAATGTTATGTGTGACAGTGCATAAAGTGAGGACAGCAGGTCTGACATGTTGATATGCATCAAATTTTCATGTTTTTTATGCTTTAATTTCAGCAATTTTCTATTCTAAACACATGATCTTACGCTTTTGGAAGGTTGTAATTGCATTTTACAGGTTACAGGAGGACTGACACGAAAATATGAGCAAAACGTGAAATTTCAGGAAAATATGGACTGGCGTAGCCACCCACCCCTGAAGCTGGGCCACGCCACTTTAGTAGTGTGATCACACCAATTAGGGATGTGGTCAAGACCAAATGCTGAAGAATAGTCGTGTTGTGAAGGGTTTAGTGTAGCCATGTTGAATTGCGACATGACCACGCAGCCCAACCCGATGTGGCGACATAATTATACCACATGGCGAGCGTAGTCATGCTGGAGTATAATTTCTTATTAGGAAATTTTTTAATACGTGATTCTGATGATTTTGGGAATAATTTTGAATTCATACTACAAAAATAATGTAATTGGAGAGTTTTGGGAGTTATTGGAGGGGAAATTGCAAATGAGGCTAGGATTTAAAGGGAAATTTCTTCTCTTCTCTTTGTTTTCTTTTGTTTATTTTTCCGAGAGAATTTGTGAGAGAATTTAGAGGTGGTTCTATTAAGAGAGAAGATCAAATGGTTGTAAGTGCTTTTTATTGTAATAAAAATGTTCCTTGCAGGTTTTGTTTCAATGAAATTGTCTTTGTTTATCTCTCGATCAATGAATAGCTAAACATTTTTTTGTGCCTTTGGGATTTTTGGGTTTGATTTCTTTGTTTGACTTTTATTTCTGACTTCTCATATCGTTTTTTGCGCTTCAATTTGATAAGAATTGTTGGTTAACCTTTTGACCTTCGTTTATTCCTAACCTGGCCAGTTAGGATGTTAAAATCTATCGTGATCTATGACTTCGACAGAAGCATAGTGGAATGATTAGGTTAGCCACAAGTTCCAAATAAAATGAAAATATTTTGTTCAGGATATTGCAACCAATTAAAAAGGATCTGAATCTATTGAGGACGTCATAAAGATAAGCGGAAGCTATCTTTGTGGAATTCCAAATTATCTTGAGACCTAGGCATAGGCTTAAGAAGAACTCAATATCCCTGGTTTACAACAACCACAAAAGAGGAATTTGTATGAAAATCAAGCCACAATTCTCATCAATCTTGGAAAAAACACCAAAGAACTTTGATTCGTGTTTTCTTCTATTTTGCTTTCTTCTGAATCTCTTAGTCTTCGGATTTTCTTTAATTGTTTTTTGATCTCGCCGAAATGAGTTGAAATAGTGAGTAACTAGAGCTTTTAATGTTTTCAAATCGATTCCTTAACAAGCTTCCTGGTGGGAATGATACGTAGTACTCCTTTTAAATCGCATACTACATGGACATGTATACTTGCATGAAGTGGTCGGACGCTTCACTACGTTTTATGTTGCCATTACATGTTGTAGGCAGAACCAAGAAAGAATGGCAATAAACAGTATTTTAAATGTGACATCATCATTTTCTTTATCAAAATGTTTCTAAACATAAACAAATTAAAAGAACGATTATGTGTGGCAGGTCAGCCTATGAGGATTTATGGGGAGAGAATGTTTGTCGATAGAGTGTCACGCATGAAGAAAAGTGAGTGAGTCGGTCAAAAAAAGACAGCTTGTGTAGAGTCCGAGGGATGGATGTGAAAGCAGGTCAAAAGGAGATTTCTAGTCAGAGAACATTCATTTGGTTATCACGTCGTTGTCTTCTCCTATCAAGCTTGCAAATTTTGGTTTTGATAATTATATCAAGACTATGTAGAGTTTTTGCGAAACTATTGGCAGTTTGTTCTATATAGCACCAGAGGTGTTAGCAGGCTACAATAACTAGGCGACGAGTGTTTGGAGTGTTGGGGTTAATCTCTACTTTCTTCTCAGTGGAATGTCATTGTTTTCACGAGGCAGGGAAGCGGAGTAGGCTCATCAGCTAGTTGGGGGAATTAGGTGGCCGATCGGTTGATCCCAGCACAGGTGGTCGGCGAGGCGAGGCGATCGACTGAGCATGTGGTCGGACGACTAATGCTGAGACAACTAGCACAATAGAGGGAATCTAGCCGACTGATGAGGGGCTAGTGCGAAATATGGAGTTCAGCCGCTTGGTAAGCGGCCAGCGCAACGGATCAAGTTTGACATGTGAGGTAGGCGACGAAATATAAAAAATGGAGAGCACATACATAGTTTTTTTACATATCGATAAAATTTATTGGAGATTGCCGACAATGAGAGATAAATGGAGTGACTCCACTGCTCTGTCAGTTCCCTTGGTGCGTGCTTTATACTCGGATTGTTGCTCTAAAGAGTTTCTCGTTGGTGTTGCTCACCTTCTTGTTGATGGCATGATCCATGCTCATTACACCTAAATGGATGTTGAATCTAGATCTATCCAATCATGCCCAATGGGTAAAGCCTAACGACCGAGTGAAAGAAAGAAGAGGAGGAGGAGAGGGAGACTTGCCTCTTCGGGGCGAATGAGGTGATCCCTGGGGCTCTTAGACCGATTTTATTTCCCTTAAATAGTAGAGTTATAAGAGGCAAGCCAATGTTATAACCCTCTTATTCCTAGAAGATATGAAGGATAAAATATATAAATAACATTATTAGCCTTGCTTTAAAAAGATGAGCAAAGGGCATTATAGTCTCCTTAGTTCGATAGTTGAATTATCTTGAGATTTGTGCAAACTATTTTTTAGTATACACAACCTAATGAAGGGGGAAAATAAAAACAAAAGGAATACGAAAGAACACTTGTTTATCTTGAAATTATTTTATTTTTACCTAAGTTAAAGAGATTCATCCCTCATTTAAGGAGTGATACTGAAAGAAATGATGAAAATTCCATTCATCCTAAAAAAACAAGCTGGTCTTCAATAAAAAGAAAGAATAATATTCATTATTTTCATGAAAACTATGATAAATCAACTTATGAGAGTAAAAATCAATGGATCTCTTTAAGGAGAATGCCTGATTTGTCAGTAAAAAAAAAACTCAATCATACTTGTGATAAAAAAAATATCAAAAATGAAATCAACTTATCCTCCTCCTTATCAAGACTATAGTTGACAAAACTAATATGCTAAAGATATCAAAATTGGCAATTTAAAAAAAATATATGAAGTATAAAAGTTGTAAATGTTCAAATCCATGATGATGGTCAGATTTATAAAATTTTCAACTAAAATGATCATTTTTTAAAAATCAATACTTTCAAAATAATCAACCAAAATAATTAAGTAAATTAATCACTTAAAAAAGAATTAAAGTAAACTTCATCCACCCTCTGCAACTGTTTGTCGATGGTGACAAACTTCTGATTAACTTCGACTCACAAAAAGGAAATGACATATCGAGTATATCATTATATTCACTCACAATAATTTTACGTCAATAAAGATGTGTCTCAAGTCCTCTATCTCTGTGGTTTGAGACA
Organism: Phalaenopsis hybrid cultivar; assembly: GCA_002079205.1. Taxonomy (NCBI): domain Eukaryota; kingdom Viridiplantae; phylum Streptophyta; class Magnoliopsida; order Asparagales; family Orchidaceae; genus Phalaenopsis; species Phalaenopsis hybrid cultivar. The sequence continues at coordinate 42,484 of JXCR01078227.1, forward strand.
AATGCTCCACAAAATAACAATTATTATCATAGCCCTCTAAACGGGAGATTGTTGTCAACTAACACCAATATATTACAGCTACGGTCGCAACCCGTATGTTCTCGATGGCTTTATGCCCATTGAGTTATAAAACATAAGAGCACATCTTATTGGTACAAAACTTTTTGTTAGTTAAGGTCAACCTAAATTTGTCCCCTATACAAACATTAACCCTAAATCTATAAGTGTCTCTTGGATGACCCAACTCATGGTTACTAACAAGAAACATTCAGTCATGTTGGATTGACTACTTCTTCTCACTAAGTAGATTAGGGACCATGATGACCCGAGACGGCAAAACCATGTGATCTCGATTGGGTTCATCATCATTTCCGCCACCATCTACTTTAAGCTCCAGGTGATAAATTTTACAACTTGAAGTCACATGTTTATTACTACTATATGTTAAATATTCAATGTTTAATGACCGAACTGAATTGAAAATGCTCTTCTGTTATAAGCAGAAGTAATTAATCACAGGGTCTTACGCCTATAGTAAATTGTGAACCCCAAATCAAAAAATTCTCACAATATAAAGACAAAATTTGTGGTTCTTATCTTATCTACAATCCAATCTGCCTTCTGAAAATTTGACTCTAATTTAAAGTTTGAGACGTTGAAACTTTCGGAGACCAAAATTGCATAATTGAAAGCACTTGACAATGCATCTATTTCACTATTATTTTGAATATATAATCTCTCTTTTTATATGAATAGTTGCAATTCTTGTGAATTTCTATCAATGTTTAATAGCATGAAAGAGATATAGCATATTTATGTTTTTGCGTTGAACTATTCTTTCTTAGATCAACATTGATTGCATTGAGATAAATGAATTACAATTATTCATCAACAATAATGAACACCTTATAAGTTGTAAATACAACAAAAAATATAATTTATTCACCTGCAGAAGAAGATATAAAAAGATTTATAAATGCCCTCGAAACTGCTTTAAGAACAATTTTGGTTATTTCAAATGAGCGAACAAAGTGAGTTACACAATAAGTGACATGATTTATCAATTACTAGCTTATGAGGAAAGGTTTACAAGAAATTTGGATTATATGATATTTCAAGTGAGGCTTATGAAGATGATCTAGATCTCATATTAGCTTTCTTAAAGCTATTTTAGATTTTGTTTGAGATCGTGCTTTTCAATTTTATAAAGAATGAGAACCAGTCTAAACTAAGTTCGTTTATGACTTCTATTTTACAATATACGTCTAAGATCATGTTGAATTGATATTTAATCTTTTAAGTTTGAGTAATATAGCTAGGGTTTCTATTGATAATCTCTACCTCGGTGCAGATACCCACTTTTAATTTTCATTCTTATCCAAATCTAACACTCTTGATCTCCACATTGTCATATATACAAGTATTGACCCTATACTTCTCCTCTATCATGTGCTTGGCATGTTTTGGATGCATGTTTGGATACTTATTCACAATATCTTGAATATGTCTGACAATCCAATTAGATGTGGCTTACTTTTTGTCAGCTCTACTGAAATTTGAGCATAAATAAATAGATTCAAACTTCTTCATTTTAAATATCTGACAACTTGCACACAATCAACCTCTTAATATGCATGGACACCTTCGATAAGAGCAAATAGCTATAACTATTTTATATTACTAGTTTTAATTATCAATTCAAAATTGCCTAAATTGACTTTGGATTGAAGAAGTGGCTTGAAACTTGTATAATCATCAAAACAAGCATGGCAATTAATAAAGTTTTATACTCCATCACATAAACAATTAATAGTCCTTCAGTGTTTGTACAGTGTATAATGCTCATGGGCACAATCATCCATATGGTTAGAACATAAATAATAATGATAGAATATGACTACTAGCTATCACCACTCCATTTTTACATATGTCTACATTCAAAATGCACTCTATCTTCTCTCATGTACAAGCTTTTTAAAAATTCTAATAAATCATAAGTGAGACAATCAAGCATGTAAGCTTATGTATCTTACATCATACTCACTGCCTCCGCTCGATCATTTTCACCAGTCTACATTATCATTTCCATCACCTCACCATCCATGATGATGAGCTCAATCTCTTTGGGAGATGCATAACTAACATGGCAGTATAAGTGATAATCACGGTCTTGTAACCAATAATAAATCCCTTCAATTGCTTCTTTTATTACAATAAAGGTTAAGAATGTTTTTGCCGAGCTTAGTAATTTTTGGCAACCCATTTACATACTTTTTTCTACTTTATTTACTAATTTTGTTTCAATAACCACCAAATTAAAACGTTAGAATAAACCATTTCTTTATGTACACAATTGTTTCAATACACAATATACAGTCAAACACCAAAAAAAAACGTTTATTCGCAATATTAACATACATAAAGATATAAATATATGCATCCACTCCTAATTGCACATAAAAACAACAAGGGATTGAGTACTAATCCATACCTTGCACCAAGAGAACCTTATGATCGAAAGAGGACTGAGTCTTCATTCAGAAATTAAACTCGGAATTTCATCTGATTCGTATTCCCCATAATGTTCCAATCCCCTTATGCTTTCTTATAACATTCTTCAATGTTAATATAGAGGAGCGAATTTTAACATAATTGAAATAAATCAGGTTCTTACAAGAATTCAATAGTCCCAACCTTATAATCAATGGATGCTAAAAGGTAAAACGACACTTAACATTGCTGATTATAGTAGTCAGGTTGCAGCTGATAAAAACTTCAATAAATAACTAGGATCAAATAATTAAACCGTCCGATAGATTCAGTGCTTCCAATACGAGGAAGTGCTTGATTTCTGGTCTCTGATTTAGATGCATTGTGATATGGTGAAAATAATACAGATATAACTCAGATAAACATCTCATTACCTGCTTGTATGGAGTCAGAGGCGTCGAAGCGATAAAAGACGAACCGATGCAACGGTGCTAGCTCTGATTCTTTAGGTGGAGAGGCAATGGCCTAAAGCGGAGACGAAAGCCCAGAATATGAAGACTGGAGCCAGAGATGCAGACGAAAGTACTCGTACAGGAGGGTTTCCTACAAAGATGGTGGGCGCATATTCTATATTCTGTCACGACTCCTAAGGCAAACTCCACTTTGGGGTCCTCCCCCAACCCATATTACCTTATATTATTCAAATGTTATCAGTTATTATTGTGTTCCGAAAATCCTGATGTTATAATAGAAAAATAAGACATCAATAACACTTAAATAACATACAATAACACCTAAATAATACAGGAGTAATATTCTCTTGTGTTACCTATCTGATTTTATTTTATTTTTTGTCACCGCCACGTGACGTGATTTCATTGGACTCCGAACGTAGTTCTACATTAAGAGTCCTGATGTAATATTTTTTTCCGAAATATACAACACTGGACTCGGCCCCAGGAATGAATATGAGAAATTATAACAATAGTATTTATAGAGCTGTGATCACAAAATTTTTTTGTAGGATTGGGGTTGTCACGGTAAAAAATATTCCGTTCCGCGGCTAATTATCAATTCATGTCGTCCGTTATGACATGTATGGTGACATGGTCACTGGTGATTAGTTGTTCGGACTTACAAACAAAATATTGTTTCTTAATAGTGATCAATTATTAAATGTGGAGCAACAAGATACTAATTTTGTTGTATTTTAATTGTATTGATACAATCAATACAACTAAATACAATGAAATCCGCATAAAACTTATTTCGCACCTAATACTATTTCATTAATGGCATAAAATTCTTAGCAAAATCAAGTAAAAAGTGCGGTAATGAACTTCTATGGATAATCTTTGCAAAGTCTATTTATTTTACAAACAATTAGGCATTTCAATTTTCTCATGGGAAAATATTATTTATGTTTATTCAAAATTACATTTGTTTGATATATTTTTTNTGAGGAAGTGCTTGATTTCTGGTCTCTGATTTACATGCATTGTGATATGGTGAAAATAATACAGATCTAACTCAGATAAACATCTCATTACCTGCTTGTATGGAGTCAGAGGCGTCGAAGCGATAAAAGACGAACCGATGCAACGGTGCTAGCTCTGATTCTTTAGGTGGAGAGGCAATGGCCTTAAGCGGAGACGAAAGCCCACAATATGAAGACTGGAGCCAGAGATGCAGACGAAAGCACTCGTACAGGAGGGTTTCCTCCAAAGATGTGGGCGCATATTCTATATTCTATCACGACTCCTAAGGCAAACTCCACTCCCCCATATTAACTTTTATTATTCAAATGTTATTATTTATTATTCAGTTATTATTGTGTTTTGAAAATCTCGGTGTTATAATAGAAAAATAACACATCAATAACACTTGAATAATACACAATAACACCTGAATAATACGGGAGTAATATTCTCTTATGTTACCGCTCATATTTTATTTTATTTTTTGTCACCGCCACGTGACATGATTTCATTGGACTCCGAACGTAGCTCTACGTTAAGAGTCCTGATGTAATATTTTTTTCTGAAAGATACAACACTGGACTCAGCCCCAGGAAAGAATATGAGAAATTATAACAATAGTTTTTATAGAGCTGTGATCACAAACTTTTTTTGTATGATTGGGGTTGTCACGGTAAAAAATATTCCGTCCGAGTGTCCGCAGCTAATTACCAATTCACGTCGTCCGTTATGACATGTATGGTGACATGGCCACTGGTGATTAGCCGTTCGGACTTGCAATGTACTGACAAAATATTGTTTCTTAATAGTGATCAATTATTAAATGTGGAGCAACAAGATACTGATTTTGTTGTATTTTAATTGTATTGATACAATCAATACAACTAAATACAATGAAATCCACATAAAACTTATTTCGCACCTAATAATTTTTCATTAATGGCATAAAATTCTTACCAAAATCAAGTAAAAAGTGCGGTAATAAACTTCTATTGATAATCTTTCCAAAGTCTATTTATTTTACAAACAATTAGGCATTTCAATTATCTCATGGGAAAATATTATTTGTGTTTGTTCAAAATTACATTTGTTTGATATATATTTTTGAGTTATTTATCATATGAATATTTATTATATAATTAATTCATTTGGGAAATGTATATTGTTCATCTATTTTTGGAAAAAGAGCCACAACTAAATTTATTAATTAATTACAAAAAGTAAAAGACCAACAAAAATCGATTGAAATATCTACAAAAAGAAGAAATAAATATCAAACGTAATAACATCCCGCCAAGAAAAATGCTGAGAAATTATGACAAAGAAACACAAAAGCAATAACCATAAAAAATAAAGATCAAACACAGAGATTTTACAAGGTTTGACGAGATGCTTACATCATCTGGGGCGAATAACGGCGGCGGCTCTTTCGATTTCACGAAAAACAGTACATTCCCCTTAGAATTACACACACACACACACACACACACACACACACACCCCTTAGCTTTCAAGAGCAGTCCTGCCAAAGGAAAATCCAGAAGAATCAGCATCAAAACTACATTAAATAATAATAGACCTCCATGTGAAATCACATCAAAGTAAGAAGTGAGTCAAGATATCAAATTCCAGAAACAACAAAAAAACTCAATTAAAATAATAATAGACTTCCACATGAAATCACACCAAGCTTGAGACATTTATTATTCTGACAAGGTAAGGTTGAGCTCGAATTTGAGCAAGTCAAATGTCAAGCAAGCCAAGTTCAAGTTTAAAATGACTCGTGTTTGACCCGATTTTTTTACGCCCTAGATAGTACCTATTCAATATTTACCAAAGATGTTTAGATCGATTGTACTTTGGGTCCTACTTAAGACCTCATGTATGCATCCTTGAACGTGAATGCAAAGGATTGATCGCTCCTTTAGCAAATATTTTTTGCCCTTTTTAATTATCGTCACTTCTCTTTCTCTTGTTTCTATTTTCTTTCAAAGGATAAATCTTTTGTTACTATTTTTGTTTCCTTACATCTCAATTTTATAGGATATGATTTTTATTTTAGCGAAATATTTAGTGATTTCGATCTCAACGTAAATGTCGAAGAATTCCTTTATTTAAGAAAGTAATATATATATATATATATATATATATATATATATATATATATATATATATATATATATATATATATNCCACAACTAAATTTATTAATAAATTACAAAAAGTAAAAGACCAACAAAATATTGATTGAAATATCTACAAAAAAAAGAAATAAACATCAAACGTAAAATCATCCCGCCAAGAAAAATGTTAAGAAATTATGACAAAGAAACACAAAAGCAATAACTATAAAAAATAAAGATCAAACACAGAGATTTTACGAGGTCTGGCGAGATGCCTACATCATCTAGGGCGAATAGCGGCGGCGGCTCTTTCGATTTCACGAAAAACATTACATTCCCCTTAGGATTACACCCCCCTACCCC
>JXCR01078250.1:7147-28004 GCA_002079205.1 Phalaenopsis hybrid cultivar
CTTAGGTTGTAGTGGCGTTAGGCGTGCGGGTTCGATCGTCCGCACGGGGTGCGTGCGTCGGCAAGTGCCGGCGTAACGACGCATCTGTGTGATGGATTGCTTGTCTTCCTAGAGGCGGCCTTTAGGATAGGATTTTCCTTACGCAACCAAACCTCCTACGATAGTCGAGTGAATTCTGTTTGATTGTCAATCTTAGCACAAAAATCCTAAGGTTTGGGGCCTCTTTTGTTCCCCTTTGCTTTGTTTGTTTCGGTCCTGTTGTACAGATCGAAGAATAGGCCTCTACGAAATGAGAAAATGCGAGTCGTTAGCTCATTTTGTAAAGTGCAGAGGTGTCGTGAAATCTGGAAAAGCGTCGTCGCTAGTTCATTTCACGACAAGACGGAGAACTTCCCCCTTGGAGATCATACTATCTTGCACGCGTATTTACATTTTCTTTTACATATTGTAGTGCATATGTAGGGTCATATCACTGCATTCTGCTCTACATTTGTTTGTCTGCATGATTTTGGTCATATACTTAGGCTGCACATTCTCTTCGGGCCTTTGCCGCCATGGCACGCCTACCCTTTATAGGTCACTGCCCTATCGACGCACCTCTCGGGGCCATTGCCACCACGGCATGCTATCCTCATCGGGCTGCGGCCACCATGACATGCCCACCTCGTTGGGTCACTGCCACCTCGGCATACCCCTTTGGGTAGCTGCCGCTTTGGTGTACCCCTTTGGTCCGCTGCCACTACGGTATGCTCACCTCTGTTCGAGTCCCTGCCCCATGGTACACTCATTCCTTATATAATTTGATTGTTCATTTGCATTTGCATGTTCATATGGATAGTGAGTCAGACCCGTTAGGAGAGCCACTCCCGTGTTGGTCGCGATGCCTTAACGAGCATTGCTCATCGGGTCGATCCCGATGAGCAATGCGAGTTAAGTCATCGGGATTGACATGAGTATGACTGTGCTAAGAATCCAATGGATCTAAATCGTTCCACCTCCTTTTATGACACCCTCTAGATCTATTGGATCCTTAGGATGGGGTCGGACGGACCACCCCATCAAAGTCATATCATACACATACTCACCCCGCACTCAGACCTTAGGTTGACACACTTTTCGTTAGATGGTGTGTTAGGCTAAGGCTTAGGGTGCTATGTAGTATTTTTCAACACCCCTGGCTATTGTTGTGTGATGTGTTGTTGTGTGCGAGCCATGTGTCACTTTCCTGCTTTTTGGTGTGCTTGCATGTTTTCTTGTATGTGATAGTATGTTAGGGTGATCTTCTGCAGGTGTCGTGCCTACTTATACACACTCACACAGGGCTATTATGGGTGGCATGTAATGATTTCTAATCATTTGCTTGCAGGTGCTCTTTAACTCCCCCAATTATAAGGCACGACTTGTTATTTTGTGATGCATGGCGTGTCTGCTAACATTCATTTTCTGCATGTCGAGTCTTTATTTTTCAAATGTGTTTGATAGAGTCCTAGGAGAGTATGTATCGGAAATAAGGTACGGACATGGGTTTCGAGGCGGATGACGCGTCGAACCATGTGACGAGGGCCAAGGCAGCAGCTCGTGTCCCGTACCTTAAGTCCGAATTTTACATTATTGTATAGACTTAAGACCGAGCATGTATATGCGGAGTCTGACCGCTTTTACTGCTTTCACTGGATTATGTTGCCGGTCCAGCGACATTTGGCATGTTTCTTTATTCTTTTAGAGTGCTTTCTTTCTCTTTCTCTTCTCGTATGCATTTCATGTTGGAGCATTTTATATTGTTTCTTTCTGCGTATCTGGGATTTCACGATGCAACTTAATCTCATTAGGATTTAAATTATTAATTTTTTCTACTTAAAAAAAATCCTAAATAAAACATTCAAGATAATCAAAATTTAGGATTAAAATATTCAGGATTTAAAAAATTGCAACATTTACTTTTCTGCATATATTATTAGGGCCTCCACAATACTTAAGAACCGCTTTAGATAACTGCATTCATATTTGTATGTCCCGAGGAGGAGCCCCCGTGCTTCTCCAATCTGACTGGCCCAACATATCATTTATAGGTGGTTGTCTAGTGCGCCTAGGATGTTAGAAGGCTCCCCGACCCGGACGAGGTATAATTCCTTTTGTTGGGAGCGTTTCCAGCTTTGCAGCTGAACCTCCACTTTCTTTTCTTTCTTGAGGCATCCTCGCCACTTTGGCAGGCATAAGTCCCACCACTTGGAGTTCCAATTGATAGTCATAGGATAGAGTTTTGTTCCTTTGACCTTAGGGCTACCGGAGTTCCCGTGGACGACGCAATTCATGGATTGCTGACCGGGGATCCTAGGTCGTGTTGGGTCGACTACCTTCACGACTAGGAAGACTTAGGGTCCTAGTAGCTTGGAATGACGGGTCTATGGTACTCCGACCCAGTTAACTCTACCTCTTAGGACCATCCTTGCCTACTTTTTGACCACCTCCGTTGAGCCTTGTCTTTTCTTTTGCCTTCGTTGGAATCATCCCGGCGACCCGATGACCGATGAGCTGCCGCCCGTTTGGGATACGACGATTTGTCATCTGCCCTTACGGTTCGGATGTGCTTTGACGTATCGGGACTTCCCGTTGGGATGACACAGTTATTTCGTAGTTTCTATATTTTGATGAGTACGCAATCCATATGGGAACAACGAGAGACTCACTTCTCGCCCCGTGGTTTAGCGAGAGCTTTGAATCATCAGGACATTTCCCCTGCGGGATAACCTCCCTTGACGACCCCATGCTAGTTGTCATTTTTCAGGTAAGCAAAACTCCTTTTATTGAGATTATTCTTGGGTATCCCCCAAGATGTAATTAACCAAGTGGGATACGTCCCCTTAGGAGTGCTGTTGGTCCCAGAACAGGCACCTACACCTGAATCTCTGGTTATGGGTAGTCTACGTAGGTATTTCTTTCGCGGATATCGGTTTAAGGTGCTTTCGTCCGATCTTGTTTGGACGAACACTCTTAACCTATTCTTGCGAGGTTTACCGCACATAGGCTCTCCACGTTTTGTGTTTTCTCTTGCTTGTCGTCTTGTCGTATGTCCATTCTTATTCGATTCCTCTCCTCTTCGAATCACACATATGATTTGGGAGGGAGATTTATTCGAATGGGGGAAGTATACGACAATCGACAGGTTGGCGACTCCTGCTAAAATTAAAGAGAGAAAAACAAACGAAAACAAAATGGTGACTCCGCTGGGGATGAGGCTTTCTCTTCAACATGGGAGTTTTGCCTTGTGGATTCTAGTGTGTCGGCAAGAACAACTCCTACGGGGAAGAATATACCTCGAATCTTATGGAGTTGTCTATTTGGGTGTATGTGCATGTTCTGTGGAGTCACCAGGAGTAGTGTGCTCTCTCCTTCTGAAGAGGTTATGCATACCTTTTTCATGACCTAGCTTCTTCCTCGTCGAAGCGCGACTATTGTGTTTAGTTAGACCTTGGATTTCATACCCGTGTTTCAGTTGCTATAGTTAGCAGCTTGAAGCACTTCCATCCCTCTTGTACCCTCGACAGGTCGGTCGCTACATTTTTGCATGCATCGATGTCATTGTACTTTGTTTTGATTGTTTGTTTTCTTTGACCTTTCTATTTTTGTAATCGTTATCGCCTTCTTCTTGACAGACATGATGAGCGAAAAGATGGTTAAGATTGCTACTGTTGGGGGAAACACCGTCTCTTTCTCCCCAAGTGTTTTCAATGCTCCTGAAGGCACTATTACCTTGGGTTTTTTCGAGCACCCTGTTCGGATTACCATAGGTAATCCTACGCCAGCTGAGGCGTCCGCTCTATGCCCTCCCCTTCGAAAGGGGAGTAGTACATGTCAAGCTCTTCCGACTGTGGTAGCTTGCATTGAGCTTGCCTCTTCTGCAAAGAAGAGGTCAGCACCCGATGGCAAGGTGTCGGAGCGACCGACAATCTTCTCTAGGCTGTCGTGTCGTTCCACTGTTTTTTCACGATTGTCCGTGCCTTCAGCAGGAGAGTCTTCACGCGACACTGTTGTCGCTACTTTGTCCCTGTCGCGGGTCTGGCGCCTGTCGCCCTGAGTCCCTCTGGGGTTGCTTCTGCTCCGAAGTTGGGTAGGAGGGCTCGGAGGACCAGAAACAGCTTGTTACATATCCAACAACAGGTCCTTCATACTGTGTCAGTTCCAGCCCAGGTAGAGCCCTCGATCCCCCTGGGTGAGAATCAGTTTGCTGTCCTTTCTGGTTGCGTAGACTACGTTCCTGCCAGAATTATTATGAGGCGTTCCCTGCCTCATGACACGAGTTCTTTGCAATCTCCAGTCCATTTTGATCATGCTGCTATAAATTTTCTGACAAAAGAAATTGCTGGAGCAGTTACCTCCATGATAGGACAGGGTCCAATTACTAGGGAGAAGCTTGTGGCTCAGGTTTCAGAGATGTCTGAACGAGTCATGGAACAACTCTCCACCGCTTCACGCCTGCGACATCCTCGTAGCAGTAGACCGGGGTCTGCCCGTCGGCCCGCTACTAGTTTGTGGTCCTTAAGCTCCGTAGTACAAACCGTCGAGCCCATTCAGGAGTCCCGAGAGGCTTCAAATGTGGGGTTTGACAGGGTTATTCCAGAGCTTGGTTCCGTTCCTTTCACCACCACTTCTATAGTGGTGATAGTCGCGGCTCTTACTGTACCTCATTCTATTAATGATAATAAAGATGAGGGTTTGTTTTCTTACTATTCTTCTGTTTTGAGTCAGTATCCTGTTTCTACTATTTTTGTTAGCGAGGCAAGATCCGGGGCACGCCTCCGCCGATACTCGTCGCATTCGTATTTAAGAAAGGGCTATCGCCCACCCGAGAGGAGGTGGGTCCAAAAGAACTCCACTGTTGCACCTCTTGTAGCTTCACCGCCTATTATTGGGGCTAATGTCTCGGTTTCGGGACAAATCTCTCCTCCAGTTGATTGCAGCTTAGAGTTATCTCGGGATAACCCCAAGGGTGGGCTCAAGCTCGATCCTGAGGAAAACTTGTCTAGTGGGTTTTCTGACATTCCCGACAACCTCCTTGAAGATGATGATCTTCTTGGAGAAGAACTTCATGACTTTAAGATGGCAAAGCATCATGTTTTTTGTAGTGACCACTCAAGGGCAAAGTTCCTCTACCGATGATCTGTCTCACGACCTCGAGGAGGCTGACCTTCATGAGCGCGTAGAGGTTCAGAACACCCCTGTGATTGATCAAGGGGGCCCTACCCCCCGAGGAGACTATCGCCCTTTTACAGGGTCAGATAGCAATCCTCATTGCACAGATTGCTGCGTTACAGGCCAACTGAGCTGGGTCCGACGTAGCCTCACCTCCGACACAGGTAGAGACATGTTTAGTGACGTCCGTCGCACCCCTTGAACTGGCAAGACCTGTACCTCTTCTGATATCGCCCAAAATGAGCAAGCACAGTCTGACTCGTATCTACAATTTTTAATAGATGCAAAAGTAAAGGCCGTCCTAGCAGCACAACAGGGAGAGACCATAGTGCGTTGAGGCAGGACTTACCCCGAGGCGTTCGAATACATACCGTATCCTCCAAACTTCATCCCTCCGCGTTTTACTCCTTTCGAGGGAGTTGGGAATCCTCGCCAGCACATCGCTCTGTTCCGAGCGTTATGCTGAAACATCGGAAATAACGACGCCTTACTCCTCCGTCTTTTCGTTACTAGTTTAGGGGGATTTGCTTTTGAATGGTATGCCGATTTGCCAAACGGTACCTTCAGAACGTTCTCCGAGCTAGAAGATGCGTTTGTAAAACGTTTCTCTGGGGCACATTACCAAGTCACTCTGAGCAACCTAATCTTATTCCACAAGGAAGCTAACGAGCCCTTAGTAGACTTCATTATCTGATAGCGCAACTTGAGCATGAAGTGCGAGCCACTCCTTCAAGAGCAGCACGCCTTCGCGCTCCTTATAGGCAAAATCAAGGGTTTGATCTCTGTTTTGCTCAAAATCACCCCCATCAAAACCTTTGAAGTATTGATAGAAAGAGTGGTCAAATTGCAAAACAGCGCAGAATCTCTAATGGTAAAATCGGATGATAAGGCTAAAAACAAAAAGCCCTTTTCAGCCTTCCCTTTAAGGAGAAGGGAAGAGAGCTTAGCCTTGACGACAGTTGATGGTAGGCTAAAAAGGCCCATCCTGTCCACTGAGCAAGCTCGTCCCTCTTCTAAAAAATGAAAGGGTCAATCCTCACATCAGAAGAAATCTTGATCATATTCATTCAAAAGAGATTGCCTCAGAAGGATCTTCAAAAATCTCCTCAAACAGGGGATGCAACTTCCCAGTCCAAGGAAACCAAAAGAAGCAGACAAGGTTCAGGAGCTTGATTACTGTCCCTACCATCGGCACTTGGGCCATGTACTTGAGGATTGCTATGTTTTCAAAAATTGTCTTGAAGCTCGCTACCAGGCCGGTGAGATAGAAATCCCAGAGCCGTACCTGGAGAAGCCCTCTACACAAGGATTAGTCAAAGTCATTACGACCGTTCGGCTACTTTGATACTATTCCTACCACAATTGATGTTGTTAGCGTACCCCCTTTTCTTTTTGCTACTGATATGAGCTCAGAGCAGGAGTCTGCTTCCTCTGAAGCATTTTGTACTACTGTTGAAGTAATGAAGGAAGAGGTTTTTGAGTATTTTTCTACATTTGTGGTTAGCTCGCACGGTTCCGATGCAGATGTTTTTAGTGAAGAAGATGAGCAATATCCATTGTTGCCCTCTTTTGATGGCGCTTACCGCATCTGTGATGACTTGAGTGATTCGTCTGAGGATGTAGGTGAAACGTCTATCCCTCCTGTCTCTTCCATGGATCTTACTCCCTTGGCAAGTCCCATCGAGAGTGACCTCGTTGGGTCCCCTGATGAGGATATCCAAGAAATTCGCTTGTGAAGCAGCAAACTCCTTCCACCAAGGATGGTTAACCCCACCTCATTCAGACGAGATAGAGAAATTGTCACCGAGGAGGTAGATGACCCCCCTTAAGCTCCTGCCCAGAGCAAGGAGGCTAAAAACGTACCAGCAAGATAGATTACAATGTGTTAGCGCACCTGAAACGGTTGCCAACGTCATTAAGCATCTATGATGCCCTCCTGTTGTCCTCTGAGTTGAGGGAGACTTTAGTGAAAGCTCTTTTGGAGCCTGAAGTCTTTCACGCTTACTACACGGAAGAGAGATTGAAGGGGTCAAATTTTGCGTAAGAGATAGCTACCGTTACCTTTTCTGAGGAAGATTTATTATTGGGCACTGCAAACCACAACCGCCCTTTGTATATAACGGCGATGGTATACAGTACAGCTCTAAACCGTATATTATTTTACTCTAGTGCTTCCGTCAACATCATTCACGTACGCACTCTTGAGTTGCTCTCACTGGGCACGCGACGGTTGTGCTCCGATAAAATCATGTTGAATGGCTTCAACGAAAAAGGGCAGAAGACTCTGGGGTCCATAACCCTTCCTCTCAAATTCGGAGACTTCAAAAGAGAAGCCAAGTTTCACGTCATTGACGAGAATACGTCCTTTAGAGCCTTGCTCGGACGACCATGGATTCATGAACATGGGATGGTACCTTCGACCCTCCATCAGTGCATCAAATACATGTGTGGAGGAGAAGAGTTTTCCATTTCGGCTGATATCCAACCCTTCTCCGTAAACGAGGTCGGTGTATATGATGATGCTAAATATTATGTTCCTAATAACAAAGCATCATTACTTTCTTTTAGTTACACGAGATGTCTACGCGACCCTCCTCCTTTTACCCCTCGTCTAATCAAAGGCAAGAAAACAACAGAGCGGGAGGAAAGGTCATGCACCCCGCTTACGACAGGGTCCACTAGAAGGCTCTCCACTTTGCCGACCTCTAGAATCATAATATGTATTGATTCTGATATGGATTCGGAGGCAGAAGAAGCCTTCCAAATGGGTGAGCCTGGATATTCGCAAGGTACCACTCTAGGCAGTTATGATGAAGAGATTCTTTGGTCGCTGTCACTGGCGATGGTCCCTCGCCTGACCAAATTAACATTGTCGGATGAAGTTTTGACTATCAACCCAGTGCCACAAGGCTGCTTCAGAGATCTAACGACCAGACGTGCTATCACAGTTGAAGATCTTAAAACTTTCTATGTACCTCCTAAGCCCGGGGCTAGGGAGAAGGGAATTTTGTTTTACAAAGTTGATCCTTATGTAACCAATTCTAATGTAACGCCTCTATGTGATGATAATGAAAAATTAGAGGACATACCTCTTTCGTATTATTGTTCGCCTCTCATTTATAATTTGTTGGATGATGGGTTACTGCCTGAAAGATGGCCTGTTCGTCAAGCCAAATTATGTAGGGCTATGTGGCAGGTTAGACTCCTAGGAGATAGATCTGGATTGGGATATGTCAAGAGGCGGGGCGATGCCAAAGGCTCCAAAGCCTCATTTAAGATGATCTCCTCGTCTTATCATAGCAAAGGTGTGACCTCTAATGATGAGGAGGTTGAGATCAAAGAGGCTCCTCCTAAGCTGGAGGATGGCGTTTCTTCGATTGTGGACGAGTGGTCGAAGTCAACTTAGGCACGACCGATAACCCTCATCTCACTTACATTAGTAAGCTCCTGTCTGCCACCATGGCTGCCAAAATCACAGAGATTCTCAAGGAGTTTTGAGACTGCCTTGCTTGGAGCTATTATGAGATGCCCGGTTTAGCCCCAGAGGTTGTAGTCCACAATCTCTCTATTGATCCGAGTGTCACCCCCGTGAAACAAACGCCTCGGAGCATGCGACCCGAGATTGAGCTAAAGGTTATTGAGGAAACCAAAATGCTCATTGAAGCTAGCTTCATTAGGGAAGTTTCCTACCCCACTTAGCTCGCAAATATTGCACTCGTTCGAAAGAAAAACAGGCAAATACGAGTCTGTGTTGACTTTCGGGACTTGAATAAGGCTTGCCCGAAGGATGACTTCCCCCTACCGATCCCAGAGTTGATGGTAGACATCGCTTCGACACATGCAATGTTCTCCTTCATGGATGGCTTATCTGGATACAACCAGATCTGGATGGTTCCGCAGGAAGAACAACATACGACATTCTGTACGCCCATTGGCATCTTTTGTTATAAAGTCATGCCCTTCGGTCTCAAAAATGCCGGGGCAACCTATCAGCGTGCCATGACTCATATCTTCAAAGACTTGCTACATCACGAGGTAGAATGCTATATCGACGATGTAGTGGTTAAGAGTCGATCCGAAGAGGATCATCTTACGGATCTGAGGACCGTCTTTGAACGCCTTAGAAAATTTGAACTAAAAATGAACCCGTTGAAATGCGCTTTCGGCGTCTCTTCCGGGAAATTTTTGGGCTTCATAGTTCGACACAGGGTTATAGAGATTGACCCTAGTAAAATCAAATCCATCATAGAGATGGAACCTCCTAGAAGCTTAATGCAATTATGCTCCCTGTAAGGAAAACTTGCGTTTATAAGGAGGTTAATTTCAAACCTCTCTGGGCGTTGTCGTCCTTTCTCTGCTTTGGTAAAGAAAGATGCTCATTTCCGCTGGTATAGAGCATGTCAGGACGCTTTCGATGATATCAAGCGCTACCTGCTTAATCCACAAGTGTTGGCTGCTCCTGTCTTAGGGAAACCCCTCATACTCTACATCGCCTCTCTTGACGAGTCGGTGGGAGCTTTATTGGCCCAAGTTAATGAGGATGGGAAAGAGGGTACCTTATATTACCTTAGTCGGCGCCTCATCCCGACCAAAATGAAGTATCCGCCAGTTGAAAAACTCTGTCTGACGCTGATATTCTCGGTGCAAAAATTGAGACATTATATGCTCTCGCACCATATTGATTTAATCTCAAGAGTAAACCCCTTGCAGTACCTGATGACTCACCCCGCTCTAGCCGGGCGATTGGTGAGATGGACTATGCTCTTGTCGCAATTTGATATATCATATATCCCTCATCGAGCCGTCAAAAGGCAGGCTCTAGCTGATTTTCTAGCGGCACGTCCCATCCCAGCGGACTCTCCGCTAAATGATAACTTTCTGAATAAGCATCTGCTATCCGTTGATTCCCTTGAGTGGGAACTCTATTTTGACGGAGCTTCTTCCTTAAAGGAAGACCTATCAGGGTCCCTCCCGAGGGTGAAGGCCTGCATCAGTCTCATTTTTGTGCAGGGCATCCTTCGCTATTCTTATAGCTTAACGGAACCCCGCACGAACAATGAGGAGGAATATGAGGCCTTAGTCCTTAGATTGAAATTAGCCGTCCAAATGAACATAAGGAGGATCAAAGTTTACGGGGATTCACAACTCATCATATGCCAAGTATTGGGAACCTATAAAGTCCTCAAGACGGATCTCTTAATATATCACAAGAGAGTTATGACATTATTAGAACACATCCCCGATGTCACCCTATTAAGAATTTCTCGTTCCCTAAATAGCAAGGTCGATGCTCTAGCTAAGCTTGCTAAGGAACTGTCAAGTCCTACTGGTGATCCTGTGATAATTGTGATCCAAGACAGGATGGTCCTGTCACCAATTTCTCTTGAACCTCCAGATGTGACCCCTCCAGGAAGTGAAGGTGTAGTCTTATCCGCTTCTGACGAGTCACCCGACGATTGGCGCCAAGCCATCACATCGTATCTAACGAAGGGCATACTTCTGAATGATCGCTCTCTTACTACCCAGATACAAAGGAGAGCATTGTCTTTTACCCTCCTAAATGATATCCTATACTGACGCTCATTTGACCAAATGTGGCTACGGTGCGTTGGGAAAGATGAAATTCAGAAAATCTTGGTTGAAGTCCATGATGGTTTGTGCAGGTCCCATCAGTCGGGCCCCAAAATGAAAGCCAAGATTAAAAGGCTTGGGTATTACTGGCCTTCAATGACCCTTGAATGCATAGATTATGCCAAGAGGTGCCATCGTTGCCAAGTTTTCAGCCCAATACCTCATCAGTCCCCCAATGTACTGCACCCGACAGCAGCATTCTGGCCATTCGAGGCTTGGGGAACTGATATTGTAGGGCCTATCGACCCTCCATCCTCTAAAGGACATCGCTTTATATTAGCAGCCACCCACTACTTTTCTAAGTGAGCGGAAGCCGTTCCTTTGAGGGAGGTTAGGGCTGAAAATGTGCTATAATTTCTAAAGAATAATATAGTGTATCATTTTGGCGTGCCACGACGGATCATTTCTGATAATGGCTTGGCCTTCAAAAATACTAAGATCAATCGATTTGCACGTCGACATCAAATTGATTGGAGATATTCCACGATATATTATCCGAGGGCTAACGATCTAGCTAAAGCATTCAACAAGACCCTTGTGAATCTCATGAAAAAACCCTTCATGCTAACAAGAAGGAATGGCATGAGTGACTATACATGGCGTTGTGGGCGTATCGTACGACATACTGTACTCCCACCGGCTCTACCCCTTACGCTTTGACGTTTAGGTCCGAAGCAGTCCCTATGGAAGTTGAATTTCCTTCGTTTCGGGTTGCTATAAGCAACAACATCACTAGCGATGACAACTTTTGACTGAGGCTGGAAGAGCTTGATAGCCTCGAAGGGATTAGACTGCAGGCTCAACAAAAACCTTGAGTTGTACCGCTCCCGCATGGCCAGAGCTCATGATAGATTAGTGAGACCAAGAACCTTTATTGCTGGAGATTTGGTGTTGGTTCTACGCCGCCCAATCGTGTTTCAATGTCAAAGGCATGACAAGTTCGAACCCACTTGGGAAGGACCTTTTGTGATCGACAAAGTTTACAAAGGAGGAGCTTACTTGCTGATCGACGCAGACGGGTCTCACCCGATGCCCCCTATCAACGAGCGATACTTGAAGAAATATTTTGCCTAGTCTCTTTTGTTTGTACTCATTGTACTTTGATGGGAAATTATCTTTAAGTACATGTACTTTGTAATCTACATTTACGAAGCATTAAGAATGTGTGTTTTGTTACTTCCTCATTAGATGAATTGCTTGTGATGATGCCCTTGCATCTGACAACATATCATTTGTAATTCACAACAATTTATGGTAGGAGAAATCTTGCGTTTCTCTTAATTTAATTGTCGGGTCGCATTTCGGGCAAAGTGGAAGTCCTACGGGCGGCTTATACCCGGCCCGACCACCAATTTTTATGAGAAAAACCTCACCTTTCTCTTACATTGCCCTTCGTCGATCCACCCTACGCAGGGTCCGAAGGCTACTACTCCCGCTCGTCGAGAGTATGGTTGATATACATGTCTCATTCGTCCTTATGAATGTGGGACTGTATTTGGATCACTCGCTTTGAGTGGATGCAGTTGAAATCCTCTTCTGGAGGTAGATTAGCTTAAAGGCTATACATTCACGTGGGAGAGATATCGACGATCCGACCACACCCTTTTCTTCCCCAAGGTATGGGCTGCTTTGGTCACTGCATTAGGAAAAAGGTATGTAACATTGGTTGTAACACTTAGATTACTTGACCAGTTTGTGCCTGGGCGGAGTATTTTGTACAATGGATCATCATGATCACTTTTTGGACAAGAGCTCATTCTATGTGAGTTGGTTTACTTTATATATATGACATCTGCTACTTCTAGAACCATGTGACGTTCTAATCTGCTCTTTCATGGGGACGTCTTGTATCATGACAAGCCTTTGGGCTCCATAGCCATATGTTTTAATGTTACTCGAGCCATACGACGTACTAGTCAGCTCTATTACGAGAATGTCTCGTCTCTGGACGTGTTAGGCTTTATCGCCACATACAGCGATGTTGCGCACGGTGGGGACCGCTTGGCTCAGCCTCACTGACCCGTCTCAAATTGCTAGACTGCTTTGTCCATCTAGCATGTTATGCCTCTCGAACTTCATGACGTCCTAGTCAGTTCTTTTATAAGGGTGTTCTGTCTTACGACAACCCTTTGACTTCATAGCCAGATGCTCTGATGCTTCTCGGACCACACAACATTCTAGTCAGTCCTTTTTTCTTACGAGAATATCTCGTCATTCGATGATTTAGCTTTGTTGCTCGGCTTCCTAGCCAACCTTTGCTACCTCTCAGGTGATGATGTAAAATTCTCAGTATTCATCACAGATGTAGTGCAGGTGTTGAGGCACACACCTCAATCGGTTCGCAGAAAGGATCAAAATCTCATGACTCTCCTTCCTAACTGATCAATGCGGACTAGCACTTGAAGGAGAGTCGAAGTCCGTTGGCATTCTCCTTTCGATCTACTCAACCTGTTACCACTTAATGAGCGATGTGAGACCCCATGACATTCCTCATTAAAGTGATGGGAGGCTTCCTAGCCAACCTTCCTTCCTTTCATGAGTGACTTAAGATACATACGATAGTCCTCATCGATGGAGCGCGGGTGTTGAGGTACACACCTCGATCGGTTCACAGGAGGGATCAGAGTCTCATGACTCTCCTTCCTAACTGATCAATGTGGACTAGTCCTCAGAAGTAAACTTTACAGCACTCCTTCTCAATCTAGTCAACCTGTTACCGCTTAGTGAGAGATATAAGTCCCCATGGCACGCCTCATTAAAGTGACGGGTGGCTTCATAGCCAACCTGCCTTCTATACATGAGCGATGTGTAGCCCGATAGTCCTCATTCATGAAGCGCAGACATTCGAGGATCTAACCCTTCAGTGTTGTGTGGTCATGCCCCTGCGGTCCTTGAACCACTGAGTTGAGTTACGTCACTATGACCTCTGAACTCACCCCTAGGTCATGCCTCTATGGCCTCTGAACTTACCGGGCGTGGTCATGCCTCTATAGTCTATGAACCACTTTTCTGGGTCATGCCTCTACGGCATCTGAACCCGTTGTCGGGGTGGATGTAAGTCCCTTGTGAAATCCTCCTCATTCCTCTAGGATCTGATATGACTCTCGTGGCTTTTCCTTCCTAGAGTATTTTACTCTTTTTGGTCACTTAGAATGCCTAATCACATCCTTAACTTGGGCTTGATAAAAAAGTGAGCATTTTCCAACAAGTGCACTGCGCTTTAACTGCATAGCACGCTTGTTGGGGGTCCTCTGTTGGCATCAATTTTTGATGTGACGAATGTTGGGCGTCCACCCGCATGATTCAGGATAGCTTACGACCGGTCCATAGCCATCCGATAGTTAGACACACACCTGGGACCTTGCGGTGCGTGTTGAGGGGCACATTTTCGGGGTCATTTTGCTAGGCTTTGGCTTTCACTTATGTGAAGGCCGGTCGGCATTTGGCACGTCGAACGAGTCTGATCGGAGCGAAAAATAATATGTGTCGCGTCACACGCAAAATTGGCCTGATCATTAGCGAGGTCGTCCAGATGACCCCGGACAATGAAACGGATTATGCGATCACGTCCGGAATGTCGATTTAACTCAGAATGGATGTTCAGTTAGCTGCGACTTTGCAGGCGAGTCTAAAATTCACGAATTATTTTTTTTAGCCCGATCGCCGGAAAGGTGGCTGAACGGCCTCAAACAATCCTGAATTGCAAAATAGACCGCGCTAGCATGCCTGAATTGTCGTTCCCATTTAAGTCGGACGTTCGTTACGTCACAATTTTGCTGACGAATTAAAAACTATGAAAATTATCGTTTTTGGCTTGATAGTTGAAAAAGGCAGTCCAGACGACCCCGAATGACAAAAAGGACCGCGCGGATGCGTCCGGAACGCCGGCTTTAGTTAGAAAGGACATCCACTCCGCCGCAAAGACGTATACAAGTGAAGAATACATGAACGATAATTACGATAATATAAATAATATAATATATAATATATATATTATTATTATTATTATTATATTATTAACTTTATATATATAACGTTATATTGTTAACGATTATATATATGTTATTAACGTTATTAACATTATATTATAGTATATTATTATATATTAACATTATATTATTATTAATACATAATTATTAACGTTATAAAAGAAAACAAGGAAGCAGTTCTCCCTCTCTCGCAAAACCCTACGCACGGACGCCGCCATTCGCCCGCGTCGCTCACGAGCTCGCCGGCGAACGAAGCCGCCCGCCTCCAGATCCGCCGGGAAGCCTTCCCCGCGGTATATCTCGTCGTTCGAACGCGCCAAAGCTCTTCTTCCTTGGCAGCCACGCGCCAAAGTTCTTCCTTCCCGTCGGCAGCTTCGCCGGCGTGTTCCTCAGTCGCTGGAGCAGCTCACCTCGCTGGGGTTCTCCTCCGTCACCAAGTTTTTCCGTTTGTAGCCGATCGCCGTCCATTTTTTTTAAATTTATTTTGTTCCACCCGGTCTCCTCTTTGGTTCCTCCTCCTCGCCGATCATACCTCGTCGGCCTACTACCTCGTCGGTGCCGATTTTGTGACAAACTAGTCCCACTACGGCACATAGCTCCAGATTTCGCGCATTCCTTCTTTCTTTTTCTTGTTTCGGTCGCGTGCCACCGGCGTTCAACCACCGCCACCTCATCATCTCGTTTTTCCAGCGACCAAACACCTCGTTGGAGCATCTTGACATTGTTGGACAGCAGAGCTCGTCACCGTTCGGAGAGGTGCAGGAGTCTTGGACAGCTTGCAAAAGAGTTCCCGGACTTCATTGGGCTTCGTGCAAATCGTGCGACTGTATAACTCTTATTCCCCTCCGCACTTTATTTCCTAGCTAGCCTTAGGTTATAGTGGCGTTAGGTGTGCGGGTTCAATCGCCCGCACGGGGTGCGTGGGTCTGCAAGTGTCGGCGTAACGACACATCTGTGTGATGGATCACTTGTCTTCCTAGAAGCGGTCTTTAGGATAGGATTTTCCTTACGCAACCAAACCCCCTACGATAGTCGAGTGAATCCTGTTTGATTGTCAATCTTAGCACAAAAATCCTAAGGGTTGGAGCCTCTTTTGCTCTCCTTTGCTTTGTTTGCTTTGGTCTTATTGTAAAGATCGAAGAATAGGCCTTTGCGAAATGAGAAAATGCGAGTCGTTAGCTCATTTTGTAAAGTGCGGAGGTGTCGTAAAATCTGGAAAAGCGTCGTCGCAAGTTCATTTCACGACAAGGCGGAGAACTTCCCCCTTGGAGATTCGGGGAGAAGTTCCCCACCGGCCTCGTCGAAGCGAAGGTGGCAATCGCTATTTTTCTATATGTTGACCCTAGCTTTCCCGTGAGGTCGTTAGCACGGGGATGACTCCCTATTGCATGTGAACATTTGCAAGTTGCATTTTGCATTTTGCATTTTGCATCGCACGAGCATTTCACTTCGCTTCGACCGGCTGCCCCGGTCCGGCGAACATTTTACTTTGCTTCGACCGATTGTCCCGGCCCGACGAGCATTTCACTTCGCTCTGACAGACCGCCCCAGCCCGATGAGCATTTCACTTTCCCTCGACCGATTGCCCCGGCTCGACGAACATTTCGTTTCACTTCAGTTGGCTCTCCTGAGCCAGTAGGTATGACACTTTAGCTCAACCGGATGTCTTGATCCGGTTGACCAACTATTTGCACCATCATACTATCTTGCACGCGTATTTACATTTTTTTTACATATTGTAGTGCATATGTAGGGTCACATCACTGCATCCTGCTCTACATTTGTTTGTCTGCATGATTTTGGTCATATACTTAGGCTGCACATTCTCTTCGACCCTCTGTCGTCATGGCACGTCTACCCTTTACAGGTCACTGCCCTATCGGCGCACCTCTCGGGGCCATTGCCACCACGACATGCTATCCTCATCGGGCTACCGCCACCATGGCATGCCCACCTCGTTGGGTCACTGCCACCTCGGCATCCCCCTTTGGGTCGCTGCCGCTTCGGTGTACCCCTTGGTCCGCTGCCACTACGGTATGCTCACCTCTGTTCGAGTCCCTGCCCCACGGTACACTCATTCCTTATATAATTTGATTGTTCATTTGCATTTGCATGTTCATATGGATAGTGAGTCAGACCCGTTAGGAGAGCGACTCCCGTGTTGGTCGCGATGCCTTAACGAGCATTGCTCATCGGGTCGATCCCAATGAGCAATGTGAGTTAAGTCATCGGGATTGACATGAGTATGACTGTGCTAAGAATCCAATGGATATAAATCGTTCCACCTCCTTTCATGACACCCTCTAGATCTAATGGATCCTTAGGATGTGGTCCGACGTACGACCCCATCAAAGTCATATCATACCCATACTCACCCCGCACTCAGATCTTAGGTTGACGCACTTTTCGTTAGATGGTGTGCTAGGCTAGGGCTTAGGGTGCTAGGTAGTATTTTTCGACACCCCTGACTATTGTTGTGTGATGCGTTATTTTGTGCTAGCCATGTGTCACTTTCCTACTTTTTGGTGTGCTTGCATGCTTTCTTGTATGTGATAGTATGTTAGGGCGATCTTCTGCAGGTGTCGTGCCTACTTATACACACTCACATAGGGCTATAATGGGGGAGCATGTAATGATTTCTAATTATTTGCTTGCAGGTGCTCTTTAGCTCCCCCAATTATAAGGCACGGCTTGTTATTTTGGGATGCATGGTGTGCCCGCTAACATTCATTTTCTCCAGGTCGAGTCTTTATTTTTCAAATGTATTTGATAGAGTCCTAGGAGAGTCTGTATCGGAAATAAGGTACGGGCATGGGTTTCTAAGCGGATGACTCGTCGAACCATGTGACGAGGGCCAGGAGTAGCAGCTCGTGTCCTGTACCTTAAGTCTAAATTTTACATTATTGTATAGACTTAAGACTGGGCATGTATATGCGGAGTCCGGCCGCTTTTACTGCTTTCACTAGATTATATTGCCGGTCCAGTGGCATTTGGCCTGTTTCTATATTCTTTTGGAGTGCTTTCTTTCTCTTTCTCTTCTCGTATGTATTTGCATGTTGGAGCGTTTTATATTGTTTCTTTTTGCGTATCTGGGATTTCACGATGCAACATAGGCTCATTAGGATTTAAATTCCTAATTTTTTTTGCTTAAAAAAATCCTAAATAGAACATTCAAGATAATCAAAATTTAGGATTAAAATATTCAAGATTTAAAAAATTGCAACGTTTATTTTCCTGCATATATTATTAGGGCCTCCACAATACTTAAGGACCGCTCTAGATAACTGCATTCATATTTGCATGTCCCGAGGAGGAGCCCCCGTGCTTCTCCAATCCGACTGGCCCAGCATATCTTTTATAGGTGGTTGTCTAGTGTGCCTAGGATGTTAGAAGGCTCCCCGACCCAGACGGGGTATAAGTCCTTTTGTTGGGAGTGTTTCCAGCTTTGCAGCTGAACCACCACTTCATTTTCTTTCTTAATGCATCCTCGCCACTTCGGCAGGCATAAGTCCCACCTCCTGGAGTTCCAGCTGATAGTCATAGGATAAAGTTTCGTTCCTTTGACCTTAGAGCTACCGGAGTTCCCGTAGAGGACGCAATTCACGGATTGCTGACCGGGGATCCCAGGTAGTGTTGGGTCAACTACCTTCACTACCAGGTAGACTTATGGTCCTAGTAGCTTGGAATTACGGGTCTGTGGTATCCCGACACAGTTACCTCTACCTCTTAGGACCATCATTGCCTACTTTTTGACCACCTCCGTTGAGCCTTGTCTCTTCTTTTGCCTTCTTTGGAATCATACCGGCGGCCCGATGACCGATGAGCTGCCGCCCGTTTAGGATACGATGATTTGTCCTCTGCCCTTACGGTTTGGATGTGCTTTGACGTATCGGGACTTCCTGTTGGGATGACACAGTTATTTCGTAGGTTCTGTTTGCTGATGAGTACGCAATCCACATGGGAACCACAAGAGACTCACTTCTCGCCCCGTGGTTTAGAGAGAGCTTTGAAGCATCAGGACATTCCCCCTGCGGGATAACCTCCCTTGACGACCTCGTGCTAGTTGTCATTTTTCAGGTAAGCAAAACTCCTTTTATTGAGAGTATTCTTGGGTATCTCCTAAGATGTAATTAACCAAGTGGGATACGTCCCCTTGGGAGTGCTCTTGGCCCCACAATAGACACCTACACCTGAATCTATGGTTATGGGTAGTCTATGTAGGTATTCTTTCGCGGATATCAGTTTAAGGTGCTTTCACCCGATCTTGTTTGGACGGACACTCTTAATCTATCCTTGCGAGGTTTACCGCACGTGGGCTCTCCACGTTTTGTGTTTTCTCTTGCTAGTTGTCTGGTCGTATGTCTCTTCTTATTTGATTCCTCTCATCTTCGAATCACACATATGATTTGGGAGGGAGATTTATTCGAATGAGGGAAGTATACGACGATCGACAGACTGGCAACTCCTTCTAAAATAAAAGAGAGAAAAACAAACGAAAACATAGAGTTTTAAGGTCAGACGTGGAAAATCAAATGGGGACAGATTAAAATAGCAACAGTTTATTTTGGGAATCCAAAGGAAGAAAATTAGGGGATGTTACAGATCCTGAGGAGAATCTCGGTAACTTCCCAAACTATCATATTATGTGGCTTTATATTTTGTAAAAGTTATTTATTTTGATGGTTCATCTTTCCAATTTTATTATTTAGGGTTTATATATGCATAATATCTAATTATGCAAATAACTTGGAAGATAGGAAAGTTTATGTTGTAACGAACGATAACCTCAAAGCCTAAGAGCCCGTTTGGGACAGCTTATAAGTGTGGGCGGTGTTTTCAAAACGCCGCCTCACTGTTTGGTACCCACTTATCGCCAGATTATTGAAAATTATGTTTCCAAAATTGTAAAAGACGCGGACCGCGGGCTGACCCCTGCGGTCTGCGTTTTCCAATTTCAATTTACGCCCGTGTCCTTGCTTTTTTCCTTCGCCTCTCCCGTGACCCTAGCTTCTCGCTCTCGCTCTCATCTCTGTTGAGATCCCCGGCTAAGGAGCTTCGCCTGGATCGCAGCTGTTCTCCCGTGACCAGCCCTTTCGAGGCTCGATCCATCTAGCTTCTTGCTATCGCTCTCGTCTCTGTTGAGAGCCCCGGCTAAGGAGCTTCGCCCGGATCGCAGTCGTTCTCCCGTCACCAGCCTGTCGAGGCTCAATCCAATAACCCTTAGCCTCTCGCTCGCGTCAGCAAGCCGTCCGACGCCGGATCCATCCCTGGCCGCTCGCTCCCATAAGTTTGACATTCGACGCCGGATTGAGCAGCGGAGAATCCATCGCCGGAGTCCAGCAGCGGGGAACCATCCACAGATCTGCTTCTTTCTCGAAGTGGTTCTTTGGGCTTCACGCATTCTCCACCTAATTCGTTTTTTCTGTAGCCTTCTTTGGTTTTCCTCGCTACAGGTATATCTTCTTCGTTTTCCTAATATTTTGTTAGACCGCTTTGATGCCATGAAGATGATTTAAGTTTTCCATATAAAAAGATGAATTGTAGGTATAAATTTGTTATATCAAGAAGCTTTCTTATCAAAAAATGGTCTATTACTTCTCTAACTACTATCATGTATAAAATTATAAAGAAACAAAATTATAAGTTATTTAACCCAAAAATTTATATCATCGAAGGTTCATTTTAAAAGGTTGTATATGATTACTGTTTTATAAGCATTTTCACCTTAAAGGTTTTTCCATGAAATCAAACCCAATAATATCATCAAAACCCAGGGCTTTAAGCTCTAGTACAACATTTGAAAGGTTGCACCTTTTAATCTGTGGGACTGTAGAATCTATAAATTTCCAAAACTCACTTTCTGGATATAATCGGAAGCATTTTCCAGGTCCCTCACGTCCAGCTCTACCACTACATAATAAATAAAGAAAAATCATGTTAGTAGAATATAGCACAAATGCAGACCATGCCAGACATCTAAAGTTGTACTTTTAGGTAATATGTGTAGCAATAAATGTCAATCCATGCAGCAAGTTCATTTGGAAAAC